>VMDR010000435.1:0-235633 GCA_007922815.1 Macrotus californicus | reverse complement strand
TTCATATAATAAGGGCTTGGTGATGATGAACTCCTTTAACTTGACCTTATCCAGGAAGCACTTTATCTGCCCTTCCATTCTAAATGATAGCTTTGCTGGATAGAGTAATCTCGGATGTAGGTCCTTGCCTTTCATGACTTTGAATACTTCTTTCTAGCCCCTTCTTGCCTGCAAGGTTTCTTTTGAGAGATTAGCTGACAGTCTTATGGGCACTCCTTTGTAGGTAACTCTCTCCTTTTCTTTTGCTTCTTTTAAGATTCTCTCCTTCTCTTTCATCTTGGCTAATGTAATTATGATGAGCTTTGGTGTGTGCTTCCTTGGGTCCAACTTCTTTGGGACTCTCTGAGCTTCCCGGACTTCCTGGAATTCTATTTCCTTTGCCAGACTGAGAAAGTTCTCCTTCATTATTTTTTCAAATAAATTTTCCATTTCTTGCTCTTTCTCTTCTCCTTCTGGCACCCCTATGATTCAGATGTTGGAACTTTGAAAGTTGTTCCAGAGGTTCCTAAGCCTCACTTCATTTTCTTGAATTCTTGCTTCTTCATTCTGTTCTGGTTGAATGTTTATTTCTTCCCTCTGCTCCAAACGGTTAATTTCAGTTCTGGTTTTCTTCTCATCACTGGTGGTTCCCTGTACATTTTCATTTATTTTACTTTTCATAGCCTTTACTTTTTCCTTTATTTTGTGACCATACTCAACCATTTCTGTGAGCATCCCAATTACCAGTGTTTTGAACTCTGCATCTGATAGGTTGGTTATCTTTTTCACTTAGTTCTATTTTTAGAGCTTTGATCTGTTCTTTCATTTGGGCCATATTTTTTTGTCTCCACACAGCTATTACGTAGTAAGGGGCAGAGCCTTAGGTGTTCACCAGGGCAGGGCAACCCACGGCGCAGCGGTGTGGCACTGTCTGTGGGGGAGGGGTCCAAGAGGGAACAATGCTGCTTGTTCAGCTCTTGGCCAGCTTTCAGTCACTTCCTCCACTACTCAGAAGCAAACTGGGCCCTTCTTGTGCTGATTCCCAGGTGGGTGGGCTTGTGTACACTCTAGGACTCTGTGGATCTCTCCAATGAACTCTCCTGTGAGGCTGGGAGTTTCCCCTGCTGCCACCTCAACCCCCACAGGTGTTTTCAGTCAGAGGATTTGAGGCTTTATTTCCCTACGCTGGAATCCTGGGTTGTGTGGGCTGTCTCGCTTCCCAGTCATTCCTCCTGATTTTCTGCATACAAATGTGGGACCGCCCAGTCCACCAGCTGCCGCCTCACCTGCCTGGTCCTCCAGCCGCTGCCTTGCCATGCATCCTCTCTGCCCGGCTGCCCATCTCAACCATCCTGTGAGCATCCTGATTACCAGTGTTTTGAACTCTGCATCTGATAGACTGGCTATCTCTTTCTTGCTTAGTCCTATTTTTGGAGCTTTGATCTGTTCTTTCATTTGTGCCCTATATTTTTGTCTCTGTCGGCCTGTTACATTGTAAGGGGTGGAGCCTTAGGTATTCACCAGAGTGGAGTAACCCCATGTCACTGCATTGTGGCACCCCTCCTACCAGTCTGAATGAATGTTTCTCCTCTACTAGGTTGTCAGACTTCTATATGGTTCAATTTTCTGGGAGTTCTGGTTTTTATTTTTAAATTTGTTATTATCCTTTTTGGTTGTGTGAGGATGCAAAATGCATCTACCTACACCTCCATCTTGGCCAGAGGTCCTGAGTTTTTTTAAATGACAGTTTATATTCATATTATTTTGTATTAGTTTCAGGTGTGCACATAGCGGTTAGACAATCATATAGTTTACAAAGTGTTCCCACCAATATTTCCAGCACCCACATGGCACCACACATAGTTATTATAATATTATTGACTATATTTCCTATGCTGTACTTTATATTCCTGTGACTACTCTCTAACTACCCATTTGTATTTGTAACAGATTATATGTATAGGTATACCTATATGCATACACACACCTGTGACAATTTGAAACCATATGCATCGTTAATATACAGAATATTTCTGTCATCCAGAAATTTCCTCTTTCCTATTTGCAGGCTGTCCTCCATCCACTCCCTGCTCCAGGCAAGCACTGATCTGCTTTCTGTCACTGTAGATTGGCCTACATTTTCCAGATTTTTTAGAAATGGGATTCCACAGTATGTACACTGGTATCTGGCTTCCTTTGATACTCATCCGTGTTTTTGCATATATCAGTGGTTCCTTCCTTTTTCTTGATTTCAGTGTATGGACAGGACAGTATGGGTATGCCAGAATTGATGTATTTATCTGTTGACACACCTTTGTTTCCAGTTTTGAGCTATTATAAATGAAGATGCTGTGAATATTTTCATACATGACCTTGTATGGACACAAGTTTTCAGGTCTCTTAGGTACCTAGGAGTATAATGATTGGATGATATGGAGGAGGTATGTTTAACTTTATGAGGGAGTGGCTAGTGGCCAAAGTGGTTGTGTCATTTTTTCATTTCTACCATCAATGTACTCTTAAACTTCAGATAGTTGTTACCAAATTCATCTCCAAAATAACTTTACTAACACTCTACAAAAGTGAATAACAATATCTATTGACCACACTCTCACCAACATTGATTATCAGTCTTTTTCATCTTTGCCAATCTGGTCATTCAAATATAATGATTCATTGTTGGGAAATGCATCTAATTATTTGAGAATTATAGCATACTTCCATAGGTGTTTTTGCCATTGTATTTTGCCTTCTTAGTATTATTTTCATGTCTTTTCCCCATTTCCTAAATGTGTCGTTCATGCTTTTCTCAAAGCTTCTCTTACATTAGGACCATAATTACTAATGTTATTTAGATTTAGATCTTTGGTCTGATTGGAAAATACTCTGAAATTAGGAGTGGGTAGGAATCTATAGGAAGAGTCCTAGCACAGGCCTGAGGCCTCTTCCTGCCAAAGGACAGTCCTATCTCCCTGAAGCCTGGGAAACTGATCTTTAACTTATCTTGCCTTGCAGTAAACATTCAGGAAAGTCCAGCAGCTATTTTGAAAAGTTACTTAGACTTGGTGAACATGAAGCACAGAGCCAGAATTTCCAGAACAGTAAGGAGAGACCAAGGGGGCACAAAGGCTTCCCAAGAATTGGAGAGTATGCTTTTCTTGCCAGGAGAAAGGTATTCAGGTACCTATGTTCTCATGGGGAATATATGGGCTTTGGAAGGTGTCCACCAGGGACCACGCTCCCCTGAATTTTGCATGATGTGGCACTGTTTTTTTTTCCAGACACATTTCAGTATCACCCACCATTAAAGAAACTTTTCCATCAAGCACATCAGCCTCTCATGTTAGAGCCTGCTGAGTTTTTTCTCCCAAATGGCTAGCCAATTGTCCATGTATACCATCTACTGAGTAATCTGTCTTTCCCTCCTGCTTCTAAATCTCAATTTGCAAGCTCTATCCCATTGCCCTGTTTATTACTGTAACACTCATATTATACATTATATATTTGCTTTCTTATATATTGTAATTACTGGTAGGGCAAGTCTCTTCCAATATCCACCTTTCAGAAAATTCCAGTCCATCCTACTCTTGCACACTTGTTCTTCCTTTCTGATAGAGCACTGTTAAAGCACTTGTATTTGGTTGGTAATAAACTCATAAGCACCTGGCCAGAGAGGACCCTTTGGTCAATGCTGCTGTGCCTGGCAGGGGCAAAAGTAGGTCGGTGCTGTGAGGTGCGTCAGGCCTAGGACCTGGCTTGGCAATGGAGGACACTCGGTAGGAGATCAAATTCAAAGAAATCATCAATGGCTAGAAAGAACAGTATGGTCAAGGCCCTGGGAGCCAGGTAGCAGACTCAGAAAGCTAGGTTTATGGAAGGAGGGAATCCAGGCCAGGATTCTGGGCGAAGAATAGGGGCACAGCGGTGTCACAAGGCTATGACATAAGGTTTGTTTTTTTTAAGACGCAATCTCAAAAATGTGATCTGTGTAAAAGACATTGAGGTGACAGTAACAGAACGGAGTCTGGATTCATAAAAGACATTGAAGCCGAGAACTTCCAGTTCACAAAGAAGCCATGTTTATGCCGAGTTAGGGTCCTTTACTCAGAGTGGAGGGTCCCATCTTATTTCCCCATAAAAAGTGTCTTAATAGGAAGCGAGGGTCCCAGTCAATGCCTGAAGCTTAATTTTAAAAACAGATCATTGTGAACAACATAATTGACAAGTCTGACAGTCTGAGTGTCTTGGTAACGATACACAAAGGTCAACTCAGGCAAATGTAAGTAGCAAAAACAATGCATTGAAAGGATGGATGATGGGTAGCCCACAGAAATAAAGGAATTATTAAGGCACAGAGCTCTGGAAATGGATTGGAAACAGCTGGGAAGGTTGCCAAACTCTCCTGAGAGGTACTAGCTGTTTAGGATGCTGTAGCTGTCACATGGGCCCCACATGCCTGGACATTCACCACAGTCTGCTGGACACCCTGCTGCCTCAACTGGTGACAATCTTTCCCTGTACCTTTGCTTCACTCCTTGAGGGTCAAGTCCCAGCTCTCAGAACATGCTAGCCAAGTCTGGGTACACGAGCACGCTCTTGTCACCAGGAGCAATGACAGGGAATATCTATCATTCTCTATATTTCATAAAGGGGGACAGGACCTTTATGTGATATTACTGCCAGGAAGGCTATTCAGATGCAGCATACTCAAGGAAAACCTCTCATCCCAAGGTCTTTATCCTTAATTATGTCTTCAAAGTCCACCTTCCACTGTTAGGTAACTAGTCACAGGTTCTGAGAATTAAAATGCAGACACCTTTGGGGGACCATTATTCTGCCTACCATAGCATGTATACTTGGTATCTTCTTTTTTTTTTTTTTTTAGCTTTTATTCTTAGTCATGATTCTAGGACCACAGGAAAAGTCCCACTCAGCATCTCATTATATGTCCCTTCCCCAGTTCAAGAGATTTTAGAAAAAAGGATACAATTCCATGGGATTGTCATGAGAAATACATGGTAAAATGCAATCTAAAGGGCCTAGCACATTGCCTGGCACCACAGCCAGACCTCAACAAACAGTGTCGTCATTGACAGTGGTAATTCTTAGAGAAAAGATTTCCAGGGCCAGCGTCAGGGGTGTGCAGCCTGTGCTGTCACATGGGGACACTCCCAGAAGAGCTCTCTGCTCTTGGATTAATGCTCTGGGGTTACCATCTTGAAATTCTCAGTACTTGCATTTTCACTTTGCACTGCAGCCCTAACTTAGAAAACTGGTTCTGGAGATGACCCATCATTGGCAATCCACTTACAGGTAATTTTCTGAATTCCCAGCTCCTGCTAAACTTGTTGCCAAGCTCTTCCCTTGTAAAGCATGGTCTTTGTTTAATTTCCCCCAAAAGAAGATCTTGAGATAAGAATTTGGGTGTAAGAGGGTGGCAGATTGCACAAGGAGGGAGTAGAGCAGTGAGAGCAGGTGAGAGGAAGTCAATGGGAGGGTCATTGGTGGGGCAAGTGGTGCTCAGACATGCTGAACCTCTGAGGCACAGGAAATAAATGCCTCAGAATTGTCCCTTCAAGGATGGGGTGGGGAATCAGGGGTATTTAACCTCCCATCCCCTTCCCTGAGTGGTTAAGGGTTGCTCCTAGGGATTTGATCCTCCAATTTTTCCAGTCTACCCCAGGTGTGGCTCTGAAGCCCTCTGGCCAAAAGATCCAGGTGCTGGAGACATAAAGCCATTGATGTGTATGGAAAATGAACTCAAATCCGTGTTTAGTCCTGGGATTATTCTCTCAATTCAGAACATGCCAATTGTATTGTCGTGGTGAGAATGAATGATCACATCAAGTCACTCTGAAGTACCGATGAAACACTTGTGATCCTACTCGTGGGCAAGCCAGGTCCTCCCTTTCCCTGGGCTGCTTGCGCCATCTGTGAGAAGTGAGAGTAGGGTGATATCTGAATTCCTTCTGTTCTCTGTGTTCTACTTTAATTCATCTGTGTAACCAGGAATTTTAAGCTTGGGGGAGGAAAAATGCCAATCCACCAAACAAGTAACTCATTAAAATAGAAGGGTCTCATGATTTTTTTTTTTCTGGAGAACTGACTTCTTAAAAATAGGGAAGCATATTGAATAGGAGAGCAGGAGCAGCTGTTCTGTTTTTCTGTGAGTAGAATGAAAGGGACTGGATTTAAATAGTGCCAAAAGGGATTTATTTAAATGAGGCATTTAAAAAGTTGTGAGACAATGCCACGTGCTACGCAAGGAGATTTGGGAAGCTGCTATCTAGAGAAATGTTTAAAAGGATGTGTTTCATTTTTGTTCCTTAAAGTGTGCATCTATGTTTCCATCCAGTCTTTGCACGTATGTATGCTAGGCCTCATCATGAAATGAGAAAGGATAGCTAGATCTTTCTAGGAGAAAATGGTAAGTAGCAGGCACACATTCACAACCCTTCCAACCTGTGGCCACAGCAGACATTGCTAATGAATCATTGTTGTCTTCTCACCCAAGCCTAGTCAAGGACATGTAATTTATCTCCATACCACGATCCAGGCAGCCACTACCAATCAATCTCAGTTGGTTAGTGAGTAGAAACCTATGTACCCTCTTAGTCTTCCGTGATTCTGGGGGCTTTTCCCATGATGACTATCATTATTATTTCATTTACACTCATAGGTTATTCAAACAATTTGTACAAAATCCTATGAAAATACAGTATTCTTGACCTCATCAAATATGCCAGTCAGAGTACTCCTGCCTGGGGACTTCAGCACTAAAGAATTATCTCTTCTTAATGATCTCTTCTAGAATCTTCTAGAATGCAGATTTTAGCCCTGGCCAGATAGCCCAGTTGGTCAGAGCATCATCTCAAAACGCCAAGTTTGCAGGTTCAATCCCAGCCAGGGCACATACAAGAAGCAAACAATGAATGTATAAATAAGTGGAACAAGAGACTTGTCTGTCTCTCTCTTTCTAAAATCAATTAAAATTTTTTAAATAGATAAATGTAGGTTCTAGGACCCCACCCCCAGAAGTTCTGATTATTATGGGAAAAGGTCTAGATCCAGCATTTTTCCAAGCGACACTGATGCGGCTGGTCAGTCAGGCAATTGCTCTCCGGGAAGCATGCCACTGCAGGGGAGCAGGCCAGGGCTCCCAATTCAGGTTCAGGGACCTGTGTGGGAAACAAGTGGTCCATGTCTGCATGCTCAGTTCTGGGTTGCTTCTGTCGGCCCATCTTTCTCTGTCTTGCGCAGCAGTAAGCCCTTATGGTTGGGTCCCCAGGCTATCTGTCTACGTGGGATCCAGGTCAGATGAAACTCCAGAAAGCCTTCTGTCAGATTGCTTATTATCTGCTCAGCAGGTCAAGACACTTTGCCCTTTATTTTCCAGTGGCTTTTGTCTTAATTGTCTCTACTCTTTCAGGCTAATATTACTGATCTGTTTTTGGACTGTTCTTGTGGAAGCTTTTCCTTTTCTTGACTCCCACTTGATTTGTTTACAGCTGGGCCCCCAATCAGTTCTACACATTTTTGAGCTTGCTAGCTGCTGTGTATTTCAGCCTCCCACCAATTTGTATTTACTCATCAACCCCAACAAAGAGGGCTGATAACAGGACACTATTCAGAATATTTGACAACTGGTCTAAGTCAAAATATAGTTCAAATAAAGATAACTGGCAGACACCCCACCAGCCAGAGGAGACTCCAGCTCTAATCAGCCAGTGCAGCCCATAGAAGTCATACCTGGTGTGGACTGAATAACAGTGTCCCAAAGACATCCACGTCCTTACCCTCAGAACCTGTAAATGTTACCTGATAGTAAAATGAATTTTTCAGATGTGACTAACGTAAGGATCTTGAGACAGATTGTGTTGGATGGTCAAAAGTGTCATTATTAAGAGGGAAGAAGAGGGAGATTTGATCATGGAAGAGAGAGTGCTGACTTTGAGGACGGAGGAAGGAAGCATGAGCCAAGGGATGTAGGCAGCATCTAGAAGTGGAAAAGGCAAGAAAACAGATTCTCTTCTGAAGGAACTAGCCCTGCCAACATTTTAACTTTAGTCCAGTGAAACTCACTTTGGACTTCTGACCTCCAGAATTATAAGGAAATAATTTTGAGTTGTTTTCGGCCACCAAGTTTGTGGTAATTTCTTACAGCACCAGTAGGAAATGGATACACCTGGGAGTACCAGATTGAAGATGACTGAGAGAGGCCCCAAGGCACAAGAAGAATTAGCCCTCCCCTACTGGAAGAGTGGCACTGTGAACTCCAGCTCAACGTGGAGCCTGGGAAAGGCTGGGACTGAGCATCTGAGACCTTCTGGGAAAAGGTGGAATGGGCACATGAAGAACAGGACCTATCCAGAGAAGTATTCGGTGGCCAAAGTCAGCAAAACTGTAATCAGGTCCTACACACATCATATATCGAACTAGAATATCCCTCTCTACATTGTTTGGAGCATGAAGAATGTATCCAAGTCAACCACTGAGTGCAAATGCTTGCTTGCTCCCTTTGTTGGTACATAATAGGAAGTACAAAAAAAGTCCGGTCTGTTACCCTCCAGGTCTCCCAACCTCTTCCAATAATGCATCAGAAATTCTTTAGCACCTGTTAGGGTCTAGAAATGGTATCATGGGAAGCTTACGTGCTCTCTGAGACTCTATGGGGGTCCTGGTGGACTCGGCAGGAACTCCCATTGCTAAGAATTCCTCTGCCGCTGCTTGAATGACTGTTGATTTTGTTCATTGTACTCTTGGTGGGAGACACTGGAATAAGGAAAAACATATACTTGTAGATCAGAGCAATAGAACTGAGAGTCTAGAAATAAGCCCTTACACTTACAGTTAATTGACTTTTGGCAAGGTTACAAAGACGAGTCAATGGAGAAAGAATAATCTTTTCAACAAATGGTGCTGGGACAACTAGATACTCACAGCAAAAGAATGAATTTTGACCACTAGCCCCACACCATATAGGACAGTTAACTAAAAATATATCATAGACCTAAATGGAAATAAATGAAACTATAGAATGTTTAGAAGAAAGCATAATATCTTCGTGACCTCAGATTAAGCAATGGTTTCTTAGATATGACACCTTAAAGCACAAAGCAATCAAAGAGAAAATTGATAAATTGAACTTCATCAAGATTAAAGAAGAAAATAGTTGTGCTTCAAAGGATACTATCAAGAAGGTAAAAAAAAAAAAAGACAATCTGCAAAATGGAAGTGAATATTTCCAGATCACGTATCTGATAAGGGACCTGTATTGAGAAATATAAAGAAAGTTTACAACTCAATAATAAAAATTTAATAAAACCTTACAATAACATTTTAAAAAGTTAAAAATGGGCCAAGGATTTAAACAGACATTTCTCTAAGATATACAAATGGTCAATAAGTACATGAAAAGATGCCCAGCATCATGAGTTATTAGGGAAATGCAAATCAGTCCCACAATTTCATACTCACTAGGATGGCTAAAATGAAAAAGACAGAAAATAAAAAGTGTTGGCGATGATGTGGACAAATTGAAACCCTTGTACATTACTGGTGGGAAAGCAAAATGGTACAGACCCTGTTGAAAACAGTCTGGCAGTTCCTCAAAAAGTTAACTACAGAGTGACCACATGATTCTTCAATTCCACTCCTAAGTATATACCCAAGAGAACTGAAAATGTACATTCACACAAAAACTTGCACATGAACTTTCATAGTGGCATTATTAAAATAACCTAAATGTCCACCAATGAATGAATGGATAAACAAATTGTGATATTTCCATATGGCCACATGCATGAACCTTGAAAACATCATGCTAGCTAAAAAAAACCCAGACATAAGAAGCCTCATATTGTATGATTCCATTTATATAAAATGTCGAGAATGGGTAAATTTATAGAGATGAAGTGGTTGTCAAAGGCTGTGGAAGGAAGGATTGGGGAATAACTCCTAATGGGTATGTATTTTGTGGGGGAGATTATTAGAACCCACAATTAGGTGGGTTTGATGGTTACACAACTCTGAGAATATACAGAGGTGGGCAAAATATGTTTGCAGCTCTTTGTGTGGAAAGAGACAAGCAGGTTATGATTATTACAATAGCTTTATTAACTCTGTATTTCATGTACTCGCAACTGTAAACCTACTTTTGCACACCCCTGTGTTAAAGATTGCCAAACTGTATACCTTAAAAGAATACATTTTATGCTATATAAAGTTATCTCAATGTAGTTGTTATTTTTTAAAAAGACAGAGAGAGAGAAATGTATGGTTCACAGAATTATTGGAGGGGCCAAAGACCCATGCTTGGGGTGAAAGACTTAGGAACAGGGCCCTAGAACCTGCTGCAGAATTGTTCTACCAAGGCCACCCTGTCTTAGCTACCCTACCCTAGCCACCCTGTCCTAGAGGTTGCATGTAGCAGTGCCTCGAGCACAGTGCCACCTTTGGCCCAGGAAGGCAAAACTGCTGCCACTCTAGAGTGGTCCCAGTTGAAACTCTTGGGTAAAGTGTCTGATCTGATCGGAAGGTTCTAGGCCAAGTGCTCATGCCAGCTGCAAGGCAGGCTGGGAAGTGAGTACTAATATCTTCCATGACAGAAGCTGGGCCACCAAACTCATAAGGGAGGGACCCAAAACACAAGGAGAGGGGTCAGCTGCTAAACTTCCAGGGAAGAATCACAGGTGACTCCTACAGCATCGTATTTATTTTGCGGCTTTTCCTGAACTCTTGCAGACTAGAACAAAACAGTTGTAATCACAGTTTCTCTCCTTTCTCTCTCTCGATTATTACTTACTTGCCCCTCAGCTGTCCCCTGATAATTGTCTAGACTGATTCTCCATTTGCTTCCAAGCTGTATTTCAGTTGGCATGACCAAGACATTAGCTCTTAGGGGTTCATACTGTTCCAGGACACTTAATTTTAATAGGAAACTATTGAGAACTAAAAAGCTTTTATGATGGAGAAATCTGAATAGTGTTCAGGAAAAAGAATAGGCTTTGAAATAGTGTGGTCTTAAATATGAATTTCAACTCTGATCTCCAGCAAGTTTCTTACTTTCTGAGTCTCAGTTTCTACATCTGAAAATGGGGGTGATGTTTACTTCTAGGCTCTGCATGAGCACTAAACAAGGTTATGTTTGTAAAGCCCACATTGCTCCAGCCAACACACGGTAGATGCTCAGTAATTGGACATTGTCATAGAAACACATCGATGATACTGAGATACTTTGAGAAGAGAGCAGCTGCATGCTTGAATGTGCTCTGTCACTGCCCGAGGCAGGGACCTTGGGAATGGTTCGACCCCTCCCAGAGCTTGGAGGCCAGAGAGAGGAAAAGACACCAACGTGATACTGGGGCCGTTTCTGAAGTCATCTGTGCCAAGTGCCGAGTGCCAAGGCTCTGCCCCAACCCACCATTTTAGACTCAGAATCAAGCCAGGGCCTCTGTCCTCATATTTGACTGGTAGGAAGAACCATCCTTTTTTCAAGACCCCCTGGTTTCCCATTCAGTTAACTTCTTTAGATAATAAAGATGAAAAACAAATGCAAGCCTCTGTGAAAGAAGTTAAAGCTTATGCATTTCAAGATCGCTCAGAGGGAGAACTCAATGGTTCCCATCCCAAGAAACAGAGATTAGAAATATTTATAAATCGTACAGCTACAAAGATGCCCTTCAGGAGACTAAAAACCCAATACTAAGTGCTTTTAATTAAGTATGCACACCTTCAAATACATATAGCGAGACCCCACTAGTGGAAGGGGCCAAATTTTCCCTTTTGCTTCATGTTTCCATGTGACAGGAGATGATGGGGCTCAGGGCATGCTCCCCCAAAGTGTGGTGCTTTGGTATATTGAATGTTACAAGCTGAAGGAATCAGAGAAATGACAGGTCAGAGAGGCCTCTGTGATAAGACCTCATGTAAAGGTGGCCTTTCTATATCCTAAGAAAAGGAGCATCCTTATCTCCTAAGACAGAGGGACACAGAGAAGAATCCAAACAGGCTTTGTTCATTTTCCCCATTCCTTTTGCCCTTTCCCACTCCTCCATGACTGTATGCTCAGGTTAAACACTCACATTTAACTATTTCTTTGGGTCTTCATTTTCTTATGAAGGGCCCCACGTTATGTAAAATTTACATGAAATGAATCTGTATGCTATTCTCCTGTCAATCTGCCTTTGCCAGTTTAATTTTCAGACCCAGCCCAAGACAATCAGGGAAACGTTTTTCCTCCTATGCAGAGGCAACATCACTGTAACACTTCTGACTTCTGGAATCTTCCTACCACTCACTTTTCCCCAGCACACAGACACACACACAATTAAGAAACAGACTTGGGCTGGGAGATAGAAGCTTTTTTCCTTGGGTAGTAGGGGGTTTACCTCCCCAGCACTGGGAGTGAACTTGGCCTGGGGAGGAGATGAACTGGAATGGGAGACAGAGGGGTAAACACAGAAGGCTCCCCAGCCTGCTTTCTGGCCGGGCACTCACTGTCCCCCACAGTCATCTCAGAGCTGGCACTGAGTTCTGCTCTTCCCCACAGCCCCGGACTTCCTCTCCGTATTGGTGGCGCTTCTTGTCTCCCTGGCATCATTTCTGCTCTGAGGGCGAGGTGCTTCCTGTGCCTTCTCCCCGCCCCCATGCCAGCTTCCACATTCTTTCAGGTGTGTGGACCATTCTCCTGGACCATCCTTGGGCTCCGGCACCTCAGAGGCCACCTTCCCACTGGGTCTCAGCTCCTGCTTCCTGCTAATGGTCCCGTATCTCGTGGCTGCAGCCTCCTCCCAGGTTCCTGCCTCCCACAAGGCTCTGCCTTGGCAACCCTGGTCTTGGCACGTCACCATGTCTCTCCGTCCCCTCCTCTCCTACGCTCTGGCAGGCGAAACAAGAGCAAAGGGATTGAACGGAAGGGCTAAGGACTCTGGAAAACAAAAGGAACCTTTGTTGTCCTCTGCCTGTTCCTCCGGCGCTGGCCGCTGTGAAGAGCTGTGCCCGTGCCCTATGATGCTGCCATTCACCCGCTGATCCGCAGCGCATGGCCTCCCCTGCCCACCGTCTGGGCAGCAGCCTCGCTGCCTGGCTGCGCACACTGTGGGCTGTAAATTAACCAATCATCTCAACTCTGAGCGAAAACCAGAGCATAAGAGGTATGTTAACACCCTTCCTAACCCATTTACATGCACACGTTAACATGAATCGTATTTCGGTTCCAGCTGTTTCACCGTCACAAATCATCTCTGGTGATGAAGCCGTCAGGTGTGAAGAACCAAACAGCACTCCGTCTAGCGCATGTGCCTGCACCCCTGGCCACACAATCTCGCTTAACCACAGTAGAAAATCTGGTGTAGAGACTGGGAATTGAAAGCCCACCCCCCTACCAATGATTCCCCTGCCCTAAAATGAATGTTAATAGTGATGTTCCAAATGACAGGCCCTGGTAGCTGGATGGAGCTGGAGATGATTTTAGAAGAACTTGAACCCGAAGCACTCAAGTTCTAATGCTCACCAAGATCAATGCGCATCACTTTCTAATGAGTGCGGGATCTTACATCATCGTTGAACAGATGGGCTGTAGTCGTGATTTTGTGCAAATGTAAATTATCTTCTAAATGAAATGTGGTCGAGAAAGATACACCAGGCTCAAATTTCCAAACATAGAGAGGAAAAAAACAGCTCACCAAAGTCCCATTGTTTACTCAGCCAGTTTTCACAAATGTCCAAGCCAATGTTTTGAAAAATCTATCCCACAGTCTCAGGACCACGGAGAAGTAAAGCATGCTGCAGGCTCCTCTCTTTCCCCGGGCTCACCAGCAAACCGTCTTCCGGGAGGGAGGGCATTTGCTGTTGCTTGGCCCTAGTCCAGGGAGGTTCCCATTGTAATTCTACCCTTTTCTTCAACATATTTTAAATTGAAATGTAATTAACGTATAATGAAATGCACAGTCCTTGGGTATTCAGATGGATGAATTTTGACAATTGCCTATGCACTTGGAACTAACAGCCCCAACAAGACAGAGAACCCCTGATTTGCTGTCTGTCACCACAGAATTAGTTTTGTCTGCTCTAGAAGTCATGGAAGTAGAATTGTACAGTGAGAACCTTTTTGTGTTGAGCTCCTTACATTCAGCATAATGTTTTTGAATAATTTCTTCAGGTTGTTGCATGTCTTCAGTTTGCTGGTTTGTTTGTTGTTTTTTTTTTAATTGCCAAGCCGTGTCCAATTGTATGAATGTACCACAACTTGTTTATTCATTTATCTGTCAATGGCATTTGGATTATTTCCAATCGTTAGCTCTAATTCAAAGGAGAAGGAAAGTATTTTTACCAATATTGCCAGAACAACTGATAAGTGGGGGTGGGGGGGGGAAAGGAACCTCGATCCCTATCTCACTCCATATACAAAAGCTGATTCCACATGGGTCCTAGACCCAGATGTAAGGCACATAGGCACAAAGCTGCTATAACGAAGGATAATAACCACATGACCTTGGCATAGGCAGAGAGTCCTTGGACAGAATGTAAGAGGCACTATATAACCACTAAAAAATAATGAGTTGGATGTCACCTTATTTTAAATTTCAGCCCTTGAAAAGATACCATCAAGAAAATGGACAAACCATGGACTAGGAAGAAAAACTCACGTATATCTGACAAAGAACTTGTACCCAGATTATACAACAAATGCTTACTAATTAACAATAAAAAGACAAACAACCCAATTAAAAATGGCAGAAGACTGGGACAGACACTTTACAAATGATGCATGCATGGTCAATAAATTGACCAAAAAAGAAGGTGTTCAAAATCTTTAGTTACAAAATTTTTCAAAATTCTTGTGTGAAACTTATTGGGTCAGTCACTCAACGCCTTTCTCCTTTTCTGCATCGCACTGGAAAGACTGGATGTAAATGCCAAGTGGAAGTGAGTTTTGTGTTTGAAGACCGAGTCTCAACCCCCTCCGACTACGTGTTTCCTGCTTAGTAACCACAAAGCATTTTGTAGACTGTTGTAGTGAACATGCCTGCTGCTGTCAGTGTCCTTCTCCGTGTGGCTTCGTGTATGAGAGGTAAGATCTCAGACAGCTCTCAGCCCCAGGGATGTGCCTGGGAAAAGAAGTGGGTGGTGAGTGAGTGCAGGGTGAGCAGGTCAGCCCAGAAGGAGGGACCGTGGGGACCAGCACATAGGGACTTCATCAGTGCTGGCCTAAGTAAATTTTCAAAATGAAATCAAATGTTCAGAATAAATAAATCAATTTTCAGAATAAAATCCAAAGCTCCAAAAGGTGTGGCTGGATTTTAGTTTTCCTAAGGCACAAGGTTTCTAACTCATCAACACAACTATTTGTTGGGCATCTAGTCTGTGTCGGGCGCTATTAGAGGCATGGTGAGAACCAGCAGTGAGGTACACATCATCAGAGGCTTAAAAGATCCTAAAGTGGCTGATTTTCTTCTAATTATCCAGCATCCATACCAGGTAGCTAAGCAGGAGGGGTCTCTCACTGTGTACAGGAAACTCGGTAGGGGCAGAGTCCCCCTGGCCCAGGGCACTTGAAACATGGGAAATTTGCTGTGGTTAGGTATCTGTTTTATGTCATTGTCTGAAGATGGGAAACTGTGGGGATAAAGAATGGACATTTAGCTCTGGCTGGTGTGGCTCAGTGGATTGAGCACCAGCCTGCAAACCAAAGGGTCACTGGTTCAAAGCCCAGTCGGGACACATGCCTGGGTTGTGGGCCAGGTCCCCAACAGGGGGTGCACTAGAGGCAACCACACATTTGGTATTTCTCTCCTTCTTTCTCTCTCCCTTCCCCTCTGTTTAAAAATAAATAAAATCTTTAAAAAAAAAAGAATGGACATTTAATTTAGATCTCCGCTGGAATCAGATCAAGGTTTCATTCAGGTGAAGAGTCTCTGCCTTCTAACTAGATTGAAGGACTGAGGGAAAGTGGGAGGGGAAGAGACTACTAGAAAGGAGGGAAGCCCTTGAGAATGGTGTGAACAGGGACACAGTGGCATCTCATTAAACCTCATCACTGAGCTATGAGGGCTGCCACATAAATAAATGTATCAGATAACTTATTCTTAAGTTTAAAAACTTAAATAATGTAATAATGTAATAATAGATGATATTTAACCCAATACATCCCAAAGGTCATTCCAACGTGTCACCATATGAAATTTGTTAATGAGGTATCTTCCCTCCTGTCTTTTGGGACCAGCCTTTTGAAGTCCAGTGTGTATTTGACAGACGGCATGTCTCAATGTGGACGCTGAAGTGCTGATAGCTATAGGGAACCTATCCATGTGTGATGCGATCTTGTGGCTCAGCTCTGGTTCTGAACACAGACAGACGTGTGTGGGATGCAGAGAACATCCGTGAATAGGTCTCCCATGGGGAATCAGGCCTGTATTATACCTAGGCCGCTTTGAGACTTGCTTTTGCTAAAAAACTCTCTCACCTTGAATTAAGGAAACATGTGTTTACTGCATATCTTTAAAGTAACTTTCCAAAATCTATGCTAAACCTCTCAAGTTTGGGTGTAACCAGTTCAACCTTTTCCCTTTACATTTGCAAATGACCTTTATCTTAAAGGGATTAGCAACATTCTTTCTTTTGTTATGGTAACCACCTAAAGTGAACCTGTGCATAGTGAAGGAGGACCCTCCTTGATGTAATCTACCTAGAATATCAATAAAAGCCTGTCCAAGGGGTCTGGCCCCTCTCTCTTGATCATTGAGAGATCGGCCACACATCCCTTTTTCTCCACCGGATTCCTTTAGTCTGTGTGAATTTGTTCATCACTTGTCCGGGGATATAGGACAAGCATTCCACAACAACACGCAGTCCTGCTGGATGGGACCGCAACAGATAGCCATGTGGGCTCAGGGTCACTGCCACACTGGGCTGGGTGGAGGTGGGACCACACTGCTCATGCTCTGCTGGCCTGGTGCTGCTTCGGCTCATGGGCGTTTGCTTCTCCAGGTGTCCACTCCTGAAAGGCAGGTGGACGTCTGTTTGACTGATGCTGGAACTGACACAGTGCCCTGCCCCAGGGCACTGCTGATTGACCTGAGGCTAATTGAACAAGACCTCATGGATGGATCCATCACCTCAGGACTTTTTACCCTACATGTTACTATCCTTTAAACTGTCATTTCGTGAGTTAAAAAAATTGTTTTTTTCTCTACATGGTTATCTTGGGTATATACTGAGCTGCTTTTTCTGCATTTTATTTATTTCCTTTAGAGGCAGCTTCTGTTTTTCCTGTTGGTCAGGAATAGGTATGCCATCTCAGTCCTCCCTCTCTGTCCCTCCATGTCCCTCCTAGGGACAGTCCCAGAGTCAGGGGACACTGGAACTAATAATCAGGGACAGATGCCACCTGTGTTTCCCACACCTGCCGGATAGAATCCCCTAGAGCACTTGTTAGAGACCAAGATTATCAGTAAAAGCAAAATTTTTTAACGTTTCAGCATTTTAATTGGAAAACTTTCAAAGATAAAATAATATTTTATGTCTGCATGGCATTCTACCATTTACAAAATATATTTGAGCTTCACCTCTTCTGATCCTTCAAAAAGGCTTCGGAGGCCTGGAAGATGAATATTAGGTGCTCTCTTGTCCCGTAAGTAAACGAGACCAGGTGGCTTTGGGTTAGGGGCCTGACACCACTCACATAGCTAGTAAGGGGTGGGTGTGTTTTTGAACACAGGTCTTCTGATTCCAAGCATATCCCAAATGTTTAAGCCCAACATTTCATAATTAGAGACTGTTTCCACCAAATACTCAAATTATACTGGCTCCAGTCCTATCTTGTTAATTGTCAGGAATTAGCACCCCTCAATGTGTCCCCCAGAGAATTCTGGGAGGGTCCGGCCACTGCTTCCCACATGCCCAGGTGCAGATCCCTCAAGCCTCCACTCTGTCTCAGGGTGTCACCCCATGACTGCCGTTGCCTGTCACCACCTTGGAGAGCTCACCACTCCATTGCACACTTCTTCCCTCTGCTGGCGGCCCCTCATAGTAGCACTGCTGTGGCCACCTTTGCTGCTTCATTTCACTGTGGGACCCACCCCTGCCCTCTTCTCCCCAAAGCATCTCAGGGGCTAGGAGATCACTTTCAACCAGACTTTACTGAAGTGTTGTCCAGGAGACAGAAAAAAGATACAGCCCAAAGAACAACCGATGTCTTCAAGGAGATGCGGCTGCAGGCTGAGCTCCCAGCCTAGACCCATCCTCAGAGTCCCTCACCACTCTTGCTTCTCTACCTACTTCCAAATATGAGTGCCAGCTCCTGCGCTGCTGCACAAGAGGTCTAGAAAAACTAACATAAACATGCAGAGAAAAAAGGGGACGTTCTTCCTCCCTTTGTCTAAAGTTCACCTTTCCGATTCTCATTTCCTGGCCCAGCCTCAGGCCAGGATTTACAGCGAGCATGGCCACACCGCCCAGGGAAGTCCCTCTCCCTCCACAAGAGAAGGGCCAATGAAATCACACTGGGAAGTGGTAACCCAGCCTCTCTGTGTTCTGGGGTATTCGGACTTGGATGACCCTGCACACAAGTATATCCACTACCTGTGCACAGCCTTTGCTTTCACGCGAGGCCGAGTGTAAGTCTGCAGAGCCTTCCTGTTCCTCCAGAAACTCAGATCTGCATCTCCTGCTTGTTCTAGAACATACACAACTCTGAAGAACAGGCAATATCTTACAGACAGAGAGCAATTCACTCCCTGCTGAGGAAAATAAAATCTCCTCTACGGAAAGAACATATCTCTGCTTTAAAAAAGACTCTTTATTTACAAAGGCAAAAAAAAGACTTAACTTCTCAGTCTGAGAAATCTGTAATTGGGCCAGTCCAGGCTTTGTCCCAGATGAAGTCAATGTTCCACCAGCTCGGTGCTTGCTGTACCCTCAGCGAGGGGCTTTCTCTGACAAAGAGACAGCCTGCCCCAGTGAGGAACTTAATATCCACCTCACAGGAAGTGGAGACCGCTTCTAGGTTTAAAGTGATGCTTTCACGAGATACTAAACCCATCAAGGTTTTTAAAAACAGATCACAGTTCTGGTCAGAGCAGCCCCTTCATCCCGACATGGGGCAAGCCCAGCTCTTCCCTATACTCTGCCCTCGAAAACAGCTCCGGTATACATGGACCAGAATGCACCTCTGTGGGATGACTCAGCGTCATTATGAACATCAATTACCAGGTTGTTCTAATACAATGACGCCTTCAGGGAAAGCGGTCAGTTTGCCCTGGTATTAAATGGCCCACACAGCTCTCCTGGGAGTTCTGTCTCCTGCCTTGTAGGGTTTATATTTCTTACTCTGCTCTTAGGCGGTCACCTCTGTCCTTCTTTCTGCTGTTGGTGAATCCGCTTCTGAGAGTGAATCTTCCTTCTTGTCCTTGTTGTGGACTGAGAACCCTGACACCTAGGCTTGGAAAAACTGCTTCTAAAGTAAGAGTGGATATGTTATTCTGACGGAGGACCCCAGGGTCTTCCATCCGAGTAAAAACCAAGTTTAGCTTCTCAATTTGGCTCTCCTTTATTTTAGTTCCTTGGCATGGGTTCCCCATCTGCCCAGCTGCCCCTCCTCCTGCCCAACCCTTCCATCCCCTTTGTTCTCTCACAGTTGCCCCATCAGGTCCTGCTGTGAAGGCTGTCCCCATTTACTCCTGTTCTTTGTTCTCTGTGTTCACAGATGTGTCCCCAAAACATCTCTTCATATCTCATTCCATCTCAGCATCTGCTTCCTGAAAGACCCACACTGACTTAACCCTCAGGGGGTCCCAGAGGGTATGTGAGGAAGGCTGTCCCAGGGCACCTGCAGGGAGTCCTCTTTCACCTGCCCCATCGCCATCCCCCACCCACTACACCAAATGAAGCCACACCACCCACCCACCCAGAGTCTCATATTGTCCAGGGCTACTAAAAACACCCCAGGCGCCAAACTAAAGGACAATTTGAAATATTGGCCTCTGTGAATGAAGACACTAAGGTAGGGGAGAAAGAGATTTTTCTTGACCCTCTTAGGGTTGCTGTTGGATCTGAAAATTAAACTGACAGGGACAGATCAACAGGAGAAAAGCATTCACATTTTTTTAATGTGTTACATGACATGGGAGCCTTCATAAGGAAAGGAAGACCCTCCTAAAAGAATTGCTTAAACCAGAGTGTTGTTATGCTAGGGTGCTGAAAAGTGGACAGATGTGGGGGATAGGGAGGGACAAGGGTAAGTGTAGTGATCTGGGGAAGTATGGGGAGGCTCCTTTGTCCCGATTCCTCTTTCATCTCTCCCTCTTAGAGACAGGATGCCCCTTTCCTCCTGGCATAGGGAGGGCGCCTCTCCCATGAGGGTCTTATGACCTGCTTCCGAGGAAGTCAGAGAACCCTTCCTGTGTTTTTCAAATTCTTTCAGCTTAAAATATTAAATATACCAAGATGCCATGTGCTAGAATAGCGTATCCTGAATCCCGTCACTACAAACCCTTGGTCGGTCCAGTCTTAAGTATGTTGTTGTTAAGGGCCAAACCATAGTATAAGAAATGGGGAAGAAATGAGGAGAGCTCATCAGGGTCGAAGAGGCGGAGGAACTCAGTCATCAAATACTGCTGTATGCCAGGTGTCATTTTGTAATGGCAAGAGAGTCCTGGTGTCCGCTGGACAGTTTCCTATACAGAGGGATACTTTTCTAGGCCATGGGACAACTCTTGAGCTGGACAATCTGTAGCCAAATCTCCTACACCATCCACCCCGCAATGATGTGAGAAAAGAGGGAGAAAGGGAAAAAGGAGAAACAGAAAGAACATGAGCTCATGCTCCACTTTGAGGCTGTTGGAGGGGAAAGACAAATAATGAGAGAGATGGGATGTGAATTCTTGATGGGGGATCCCAGCTATGTGATGTTGCAATTGACAAATGGATCCAAGGTGCAATTATTGGACGTGAAGAGATTTTCCAGGACAGCCACAAAAATGCGCTGCTCTTTCTGGAGCCATCTCTGTAAGCACCCTGCCTGTGGTTAAGTCCCCATTAAATATTTGTTAATGCGTTGGTGTTTCCTCTTTGGTAAGAAGGGTTTTGGCCACGCAAAGCATATTTAACTTCAGGTAGATGGTGGGTTCTTTTGATTCCTTCCTGACATTAGCTGCACTAAGGGCCCTGAAATTTATTTTAGGCAGCTTCACACTGTGTTTGGATTAGCACCGAACTCTTCTAAACAAACATGGATGGTGAAAGGCTTTTCTTTGGGTTTTAAGAGCATCACCTCTATCCATTTGTGGTTTTAACTCCATTCTGAGTCAATCAAATAATTTAAATAAATGATTCTATGCTTTTCTTCTTTCTTAATCTTTTTTACTTATTTATTTTCTGAATCCTTCTAAGCTATTTCGCATTTTCTTATTTTGCACTCCTCACCTCTCTCTCTCTCTCTCTCTCTCTCTCCCTCTCTCTCGCTCCCTCTCTCTCTGTCTCACACACACGTGTGTAGAGTGTGCTGTCTGTGCCTCATAATTTGGTGCCAGCTGTATTATGACTAATAGGCAATTACAGTCTACTCTTGAGAGCCAATGGAATATTAAATATTAAGAGTCTTCTGATTCGATGCAAGTGTTTGGATAATGATTTTAATCACATTGGAGCTGAAAAAATAGTGACCTACTATAACCCTTCCAGAACAGAACCAAGCCCAAGGGCTCTCCAAACTGTCCCAGGGAGTGCAGGGTCAAATTCTAGGCCTGGCTCTGGCACTAATTCATTGTGTCACTTCTCTGCCCACAGGACTTACCCCAGGTGGGGCTTTGTTTCTCACCTTTCTACCAGACTGTTCTCCCCTGAGCATCAGATCCCAGGCCCCACAGCGTTGTGCCAGGATGTCTTCCCTAACCTTAGTCTAGTGTAGGCTCTCTGTTTCATTCCCTCAGGCCCTTCTCCCCCACCACCCCATGTATTTATCCATTCACCTGAGTAGCTCATCCATGCTAGGCAACCTGATAGATGCTGGATGTGCAGTGTGAAAAGAGAAATGCCCGACCTCATGGAGCTCACGGCACTGAGCAGGAAGGAAAGGGGGGGACAGGTGCACTTGCACTCTACGGTCCCACCACCGTAAGTGCAGCAAGTGAGAAGTGAGGAGTATAATGAGAAAGTTACCAAGAGACGTAAAGGGGCTGACCTCGGACCTTGGGTCCCACCCGAAGAGGAGAGAACCCTGGGACCAGTCTTGCCCAGAGGCTTGCCCCACAGCTCTTGTTCTGACCCTTTATTAAATACTGTGCATGAGGCCTACTGAATGCCAGCCTGTGACGTGGCTCTTCTCCAAGCCCTGGCCTTGCCAATCCTGCGCACTGCCTAGCTTACGGTGGGTACTTGCTTTGTATTCAGACCAGGCACTTCTAGGAACTTAGGAGATTTCTTGACAGAAATTCGCAGAAGGCACAACAAGGTTAATTACAGAGATTAGGCTGTGATGGGTGATCAGGAAATCAACTCTGAAGCTGGGACATGAAGCTAATAAAGGAAAGTTCTGCGTGTGAACCTCAGTTGTGGCAGGTTCCTCATCTCCCTGTCTCCAAACACTGTAAAGAGGGTGGCCTTGGCCATGCCTGCCCCCGCTGAGCCCACCTCCTAGGACCACAGCTAACGTGGGTGGAGTTGGGCTAGCACATGCCTTCTGTGTTGATCGAGTCAGAGGGAGGCCCACCCCCAAATGGACCAATCAGAATGTTTCTCCAGGCTTTCCAAATCGGAGCTAAGAGAAAAATTCAACAGTCAGGTCAGCCTCCATAGGTGGAGGAAGCCAGTCTGCAGTAGGAGAAAGTAGGAGAGAGAGAAAGAAGTTGTTGTGAAAAAAGGAAGCACAGAGAGGAGAGAGAGAGAGAGACTGAGACTGAGTGCCTGTGCCTGGAGGTATTCAAATCCCTGGTTCTAGGTGTTTCTGAGGCCCAGAAGGAGCCCCCTCCCTTTATTATGACTTGGTTGTTCAAGTCCTTAAAAAATAAAATCCTTCCTTTCTCTTTGTTTTTTGTTGCTTAATATCTCAAAAAGTCCAGGTGAGTGTTGATTACTTGCCACAGGGAAAGAGGTAAGGCAGGACCCACAGCCCCAGGCAGTTACAGCAACGCCGGAGGACACAGTTCAGCAGGGTCCCACCTGCTCCAGGAATTATCACTGCGGAGACAGAATGTGAAGGTGGAAGCATCCAAACGTAATGTTGTTCTAGGAATCTGAGAGGTGACGATGGTCAAAAAAAGACAGAAATCTCTAGCCTCCGTTCTAGCTGGGGATAAACTTGAATGTGCACAAACACATATTTATATGTGATCTCCTTTATCTCTGTTTGCTCTTAGCTCTTATCTCCACTGCATGTAAGCTCCAAAACCAAAATGCATTTGCAAATTTTCAAAAAGCTGTAACACTGATCAAATTCAAATTAGCAACACAACTTCATGTGACAAATGATTCTGTTCTAAAATTAAATTGCTTTCATTGGGTTTAATTGTAGAAAATAGAGGGTGGGGTCTGTTCTGTGTGTTTAATTTTTTTTCTGTTTGACCCTCGATAATGTTAAAAATGTAAATGTATTGTAAAAAATTGTATAAGTACATCCAAGACTCTGCTAATTTTGAATATAAGACCGCGTACACGTACCAAGTCTTACAAGCAGAATCCAAAGGCCAGTTGTCATCACGAGCCTCCTGGTCACTCTGTAAAATTGGCTTGTTCATCTGAACATAGGGCTGCCCAGCCTGAATTATTAAACCCCGCACTGAGTAGGTAGCTAGCTGCTCCATGCGTTGCTGGTACTAAGAACAGAAGGATTTGCTCTTTGCCTCATCACTTCCACAGTGATCCCTAATGAACTGTTTGGATGAGTGGTATGCAGAGTGAAGCATAAGCATGTCACCTGTGATTAGGATAGTTATTAGTACTTAATAAGTACCAGGAGCTGTTCCAAGTGCTTCCTGCGAATACTCAACCAAGCCCCCAACAACCCTTCCAAACAGGGACTGTGCTGCTGGTCTCACTTACCAATGAGGGGAAGCTGAGACACAGAAAGGTTCAGTAGGTAACTGGCCCAAGGCCAGACCAGAGGAAGTGAGAGAGCTAAGATTTGAACCCACCCAGGTCTGGCTCCAGAGCCTCCCATCCAAATTTCCCAATGCCACTGCTATTGAAGGTGGTGCCAACTATCACAACATGTCATCTTTATCATCTGGAGCAAGGATTACCCTGGGCGCCCTGTCATGACTCCATTCCCCCCCACCCCACCCCACCCCCTACGCCACCACACACACATTTCGCTCTTGGAACTGCTGAGAAACATCCGTTCACCCATCAAACCTTTATGTCATTCGGCTTCCACTGGCCTAGAGTAGATTAAAAATGCAGTTGCACATTCTGGCACGAAAATGACACAGATGAGGGATCGACAAACCGTGGCCCATGGCCCAGATCCTGACGGCGGCCTGCTTTTGCAAGCGAAGTTTGATTATGCACACAGCCGCGCCCGTTCATCCGTCTTTTACGTCGCAGTCTGTGGCTGCTTTTGCACTGCAGGGCTGAGTTATGCAATTGCAATAGAAACCACATGGCCCAGAAAAGCCTAAAATATTTACTGTCTGGCCCTTCGCACACCAAGTTTGATGGCTTGAAGTCCAGATGACTTGAATAAATCATGTTCGTATTATTTTTTATAGACCATCATCAGGATGAGGACACATAATTTCTCCTAGAGAACTCTTGGGACTTGGATGCCAGTTTGAGAAACATTTTAGAAGTTATTTATGAGACAGGCAGGCTTTGAGGATTTTAGTGACTTTCAGGGGCAGAGCAAAGGAAAGCATTCTTGCTTCTTGAGAGGAAGTGGTGAGCTCTGGGGCCTCGGGGTGGCTCTATGCACACAAGAGACATGTTTCCACATTTGGACCGGGACTTGTGACTTCACCTCCCCGGCACGTGTAGGACTGCAGTTGAATGGGGTCACGTGACTCATTCTGGTCAACGAGCCAAGAGCAGAAGTGACGTGTGCCTTCCCGAGCCAGAGCATTTACCGATCAGTGTAAGACCCTCCTAGCTCTCTTTCTGGCACAACTGGTGACATTCCACATGATGGCTGCCCCGTCAGCCAGGGTTCCTGAGTGACCACCATTCACAGAGCCTTCTTGCCAGTCCCCAGTAGATACTTAGCATGAGTGGGCAATAAACCTTTGGATTAGTGTGTGGGAGTATTGTAACGAAGTACCTCAGAGTGGATGGCTTAACCAACAGAAAATTGTTTTCTCCCAGTTCTGAAGCCAACTCCAGCAGCACCGGCTCCTGCTGAGGGTGGTGGGGGAGGAGCCTGTGCCAAGCCTCTCTCTGTGGCTCAGAGATGACCATCTTTGCTCAGAGGTTCCTACTGTCTTCCCTCTGCATGGCTCTGTATCCAAATTTTCCCTTCTTGTAAGGGACACCCATGGTATCGGAGTAGAGCCCATGCTAATGACCTCATTTTAATTTAATTACTTCTTACCAATCCTACCTCCAGATCTGGCCACATTCTGAGGTCCTGAGAGTTAGGACTTCAACATATGAAATGCTTTTTTGTGGGGGACAAAATTCAGCCCATACCAACCTCTATTGTTTGGAGCTGCTGAGATTGGGGGTGGTCTGTCACCAGAGCATAACCCAGACTATCCTGACACAGAGGAACAATCAGTGACAGAGTAGACTCAGAGCGACAGCTCCTCTGAGCTGTCTGTGCATATTTATGGCCCTATTAGAAACACACCAGGGACTTCATTTCCAAAAAAAAAAAATGTTACATGTGTCACAGCCATGAATAAATTAGCTCACAGCAATATTCTTAGAGCTAGAACATTATTGTTTTTTTCCCCATTTTAGGAAGCTGAGGGCCAGAGAAGATAAATCCTTCTTCCCAGCAGACAGGAAAGTCCCAGCCAGTGGCAAGATGACACCCGGTCATGTGAGAATTCTAGCTGGCCTGGCCACCTTCCTGCTTCCCTGGGCCCCCGAGGTGGCCACGTCAGTCCCACGGGCAGCATTTTCTCCCCTCAGGCAAGATCTGTCAGTGACTCCCCATAGCCTGTCGGTTATGAACTCAGGATGCCTCTTGCTCACTTAGATGTCATCATGTGCCTTGTGACAGATTAATTCCTTAATCATCTGTTTGAGTTTTTTCACTTGACATCAAGCCTCCCCTCCCCTTCCGCCTGGTTAGGAAACCGTCAGATTGCTCCGAGGTGTTCACTTCCCCAGAGGAGACCCTCCAGGCTCTAAATGAAAGGAGTCCCCCGAGCGGGAAGGGCCTTCTGTATCAGTTTCCTGTGGCTGCTGTGACAAATCATCACCAACGTGGTAACTGGAAACAAAACAAATGTTTTCCCTCACAGTTCTAGAGTTCGGAAGTCTGAAGTCAAGGTGTCATCAGGGCCACGTGTCCTCTGCAAGTCCCAGGGGAGAACCCTTCCTGTGCCCTCTAGCCTCTGGTGGCTCCCAGCAGGCCTTGTGCTTCCTTGGGGTCCCTCCCATCTCTGCCTCCGTCTTCACACGACATTTTCCCTCCATGTCTCAAATCTCCCCCTGCCCATCTCCTACAGGACACTTGTCATTACCTTGAAGGACCACCTGGATAATCCAGGATGATCTCACCTCAGGATCCTTAACTTATTTACATCTGCCATGACCCTTTTTCCAAACAAGGTCACACTCACAACCTCCAAGAATTAGGACAGGGCTATAGCCTTTGGTGACCACTGTCCAACCCCATTATACTCCCTCTGTGTAGCATCATGAAAACATCTTAACTTTAACCTTCACAAGAACCTTCTGAAAAGTCAATGCACATCTTTTAAGATACGAAAATCAAGGCAGTGAGAGCTCAAGTAACTTATTTGAGGTCTAACTGCTAAGTTAATGTCAAGGCCAGCATTCTCCCCAGGAAGGTCTAACTCTACTCTGCCACCATCAAGAGGGAGAAAGCATCGAGACTGATTATGTTTCACACCAGAAGATCAAGGTAGGAACAATGGGCCGGCACCCCAGGAGGGCAGGTTGTTGGCTGGGTCTAGGGAAGAATTCTGTAACAGCTGAAGCTCCAGGAATGAGTGGGCTGTCTCGGGGCTCCCCAAGGCTCCCGTCACTGAACACCCAACCAGAAGTCGGCGACCATCTGCCATGGATGTGTTAAGGAATCCTGCCCTGGGATGAAGGATGTTGAAAGACAATGTGCTTTGTTCAAGGAAGAACTAACCCAATTTAGGCAGCTATGTAAATCGTTCTATGATTTGCAATATTAAATCCATAACGGCCGATGTCTTCTGAATCTCACCGTTAAAACCAAAGAAAAGCAGTATTTGACCATGTTCATTTCCTGGGCTGCCTTTTATATGATATTCTCTCTGGTTCAGGATTAATTTTATACTCATTACATTTTCTTTTCCTTTCTACACTGAAGAATAATAGTATTCTTTCTCTCTTTAGTGAAAGAACCTGGGTCAGAATGAAGCCTGACTTCCCCACTTATTTAATGAAATACCCCACGTGTGCCAAATATCGATCCATTCAGTCTATTCTACAGGGTTCTGGTTTCTTGGGCTCTGTGTTCAGGAAATCTGGTATAAGAACTTCCTGGCCTCCTCTGCTTGATTGTGGTTCTCTGTTTTCTACAGTTTGAAAGTCTTCTTCCTGAACGCGCGAGAACGCTGACAAAGGAGACAGATGTGACGTGAATTCAACAGTAACAATACAACCACCGCACTGTACAAGAAACACTTCCCTAGTGTACCTACTATGCGCCAAGTCCCTGAGTACTTTGAATGTGTTGACTCATTTAATCTCCATAACAACCCCATGCAGTAGGTACTGTTATAATGAGCCCCACTCTAAGCAAGAGGAAACAGAGGCATGAGGAAGTTAAGTAATTTGCAAGCAGCAGGGTCAAGAGTCAAATCTGGGCACTTGGCTTCCATGATCCCCACCCTTGATCCATGCTATCCTGTCTTGGGTTGCAGGCCTGTTGATGGCCAAGGGGTCCTGGGTGAGTTGTCCATCTCCTTGGGCAGTGGCTTCCTTGCCTGTGAAATAAAAGACAGTCCAGGTGCTCGTCACCTCCACCCCTGCAGTGCCAGGAGGCGGCATTTCCAGGTGGTGGCTGTGTCCACACGGCTCTACGTCATACCCATGACCCAGCCAAGAACCCTCAGTTCACGGCCGAGGAAAGGCTCCTAGTCTGTGTGCAGGGCTCTCTGTGCAGGAAAATAACTCCTTTGACTCGGAAATCCCTTCCCTGTGTGGCCAGCTCCTTCTCTGTGCCAACTGCACCCCATTCCCTTCGCTTTCTCTCATGCACAGCTGGAGAACCAGGGTTCAGCAGGCATTAAAACGCCCTTGGCATTCTCAGTTACTTAATAGTATTCCCTAACTTCCTCTTGGCAAAATGTACCATTCACCATATACATTAGATTCATGTATTCCTTCATCCCGTACACATTCACTGAGTGCCAGGGTGTGCCAGGCACTGTGATAGGCTCTGTGTTTCTGTTGACATTTCAGTGAAGTGGGAGTTTGGTGGCTATATTAGGGTTAGGCTAGCTGCTATAACAGATACATCTCCATATTTTAATGGTTTAACGGGTAAAAGTTTATTTGCTGTTCAGATGAAGCGTCAAACCAGTTCTGACCCAGGTTCTTTCCCTCCGGAGGCTCTGCCCTCCCCTGGGGCGTGGGAGTAATTTACGCTCAGCTGTTCGCTGGGGAAGGAGCCAGAATAGAGGAGGCACACCTTTCTGCTAGTCACCTCTGCCCAGAAGTGACACTCACATTGGTGATGTGATGCCTGATCTGGGGTGGATGAGAGAAGTGGGGTGCTGCAGTGTGTCACCCTAGCTCGGCAGCCTCCTCCCAGAGGGCAGCCTGCCTGTCTCGTGGGTGGTAGCCAGCATGGCCAATCCGTGGCCAGTTTACCAGAATTCGCTGGGGGTGGGGGGGTGTGAACTACCGGACGCTGTGGCAGGGTTTCTCCCAGCAGCTGTGCCACAGGTCACTAACATGGACAGTGCTCTGCATATCTTTGGCAGCCCTTCTTTGGAAGTTACTTTTAAAGTAATTTAGGAACAAAGGCTCCTTCCTTGTAAATCTTCAATCATGGCAATATGCATTCTTTGTGGGCTGATTTAATTCTTGCAAATTAGTCGTGAGTCATTCAGAGTCAAGTCTGGAGCATAAAGCAGAGGCTCCGTCGGGCTGTTCTGAATCACAGTCAAAATGTATCAATAGAGATTGATCCTCCTGTGTGCCCACTTAACTGGCTCTGACAGCAACTCCTTGGGAGGAGGGGAGCCCCAGTGTTTTGAGCAAGGGCAGGACTATTTGATTAAGGCAATGCAGCAAGAAAGCTGTTCTGGGTGTCAGAGGATCTGAGTACTAGATGGATAACCCAGGTCCAGCCTTGGATGGATAACCCAAGACCAGCCTTGGGACTCTGTCTGGACCTCAGTTTGCTCATCTGAAATCGAGGAGGGAGAAAGGGGGTTAGGTCACCTCTCACCTTCCTTGAGGCTCTAACATTCGGGACTCTAAACAAAAGTTTTTGAACACCACCTCTCATCTTCTTAGGTCAGTGCCTGATGGTTTGTTTATTTTTGGTTAAGCTTCTTTTTTTATTTATTTTTATAGAGGGGAACGGAAGGAGAAAGAATGGAGAGAAACATCAATGTCTGGTTGCCTCCTACACGCCTCCTAATGGGGACCTGGCCCGCAACCTAGGGATGTGCTCTGGGGAATTGAACTGGCGACCCTTTGGTTCACAGGCCGGTGCTCAATCCACTGAGCCACACCAGCCAGGGCCCAGGGTTTGCTTAAATACAGCCTCATTATTGCTAAAACCCTGCCTTGTATTTCTGGTTGTTGACATACTGTATGTTCTAGAATCAGGGAAGCCCAGGCTGGAAGACCACCCATCAGGGTGCTTGTGGGTCACACATTGCACGGAACAAGCCCCAGATCCTAGTATAACATCCGGTACCAAGAAGCACCAGTCCGTGCTCACTGTTAGGACTGCGTCACTGACTGTTGCTGTCACCCATCCCCTCAGGAGCTGCTCTGTGACATCCCTGCCAGTGATCTGGCGGAGGGGACCCCTTGGCTTGTCTCTCAAAAGGGGACTCATTGCTTCCCTCTTTGGATAGTGCTGTTTTTCATTTTTATTTTGTACAAAGGAATGATAGCTAGTAACTCCTATTCTCTGTTCCCAGCTTCTCTTTTCAGAGCCTGCTATAAAAAGAACTCTCTTCCAGGAGACAGCTCTCAAATGCTGAATGCCAAGTTCAAACTCCCTACTGTCTCTCCAGAATCTGTAGGTTTGTAAGTTCTCAATTGTTCTTTCACAACTATAACTGCGCCTTGAATAGGAACCGGCTTGTCCTTATTTCCCTTGAATGGGGCAGCTAGAACGAACCGTGGGTGTGACTGGGCCTGAGTCCTGCAGAACAGGAACATCTCAGGGTTCTGGCCTGGCCTGTGCATTGGAATCACTTGGGGAGCTTTTTGCAATCCTGATGCCCAGGCCACACCCCAGGCCATTTACATCAGATGTAAAATTCTCCCCAAATTTGACATTAATGTATTTTCAAGCTTCTAAGTGATACCAATGTGCTGTCACCATGAAGAAGCACTGTCCCATCCAGCTGCTTGTTCCTATTCATGTGGCCTGATATCACAATCAGTTTTTGCTAGTGTCATTCATCACAATGTTGAGTCATATCTAATGTGCTGTTAAGAAGAATCATCTTTTTTTATGAAGCCATGGATCCCCAATTCTTTATTGTGTATTTGATTTTTTAATACATCAGGTACAAATATTTCATACAGATGAAATCTTTTCTGGTTCAATCTGTCCCTTTTGTGTAGTCCAGAGGGCAGCCAACGTTTCTGTGAAGGGCCAGATAGTAAATATTTCAGGCTTTGCAACCGGTCTGGTCTCTGGGGCCACAAGCCAACTCTGCCACCACAGCCCCAAAGTTGCCATAGACAATGTGTAAACAGCTGACACGGCTGAGCACTAATGAAACTTTATTTACAAAAACAGTCAGCGGGCCAGACTGACCTATGGGCCATTGTTTGCCATCCCCTGGTAGGAGTGATCAATTTTATTTCGGTTCCCAATTCTGTCACTTAACACATCAGCTATGCTTTCCACCTTCTGTTGATGAACAAGTCAGATGAGTACCCTGTCACTAATAAAGTCACTGATAAAACTGAATAAAACGAGCTTGTCAAAACCACAATGAGATACCACCTCACGCCCGTTAGGATGGCTATGATTAAAAAAACAAAAACAGAAAACAATAGGTGTTGGTGAGGATGTGGAATGGAAGCCTTGTGCACTGTTGGTGGGAATGCAAAATGGTCCACCTGCAGTGAAAAACGGTCTAGCAGTCCCTCTAAAAAGGTGAACACAGAACTACCAGATGATCCTGCAATTCCGCTCCTAGGTATATACCCAAAGGAATTGAAAGCAGGGACCCAAACAGAGATGTGTACCACCACGTTCACAACAGCATTATTCACAACAGCCCAAACATGGAAACAACCCAGAAGTCCATCAATGCATAAATGGATAAGCAAAATGGGGCAATAGATACAATGAAATATTTTTCAGCCTTAAAAATCGAAGGTCATTCTGACACATGCTACATGGATAAACCTTGATGACATTATGCTGAGTGAAATAAGCCAGGCACAGAAGGACAAACACTGTATAATCCCACTTACACGGGGCACCTAGAGTAGGCAAATTCAGAAAGACAGGAAGCAGAACAGAGGTTACCAGGGCCTGGGGTGAGGAGGTAGGTAGGGGGGAAGGGCGAATTGTTGTTTAACAAACAGATACAGAGTTTCAGTTTGGGAGGATGGGAAGGTTCCGGAGAGGCAGGTGCTGGTGAGTGCCCAACAGTGTGAAAGTGTTCAGTGCGCTTGAAAGTAATTCAAGTGGTAAATGTTGTTATTTATATTTTACCACAAGTTAAAAAGAGAGAGAGAGAGAGAGAGAGCCTGAAGGCCAGCTCTAAGGACCGCCCTGCAGCTGTCATCAAAGTCAGTGCCCTTCCGGGGTCACCACCCGGTCCTCAGCGTAGAGCAGGTCCTAGAAATTTGTGAATAAAAGGAAGTGAATGAACCTGCCATCAATCTCCCATCAACCTCAACATTTTCCTCTTAGCAATAAGATTGTAATCGAGCTCATAAATTCCTTAGCATGTTCACTGTTCTATTTGTATATCTATTAATCCACCAGCGCAGTCACCTGCCAAGGAATGGAGAGGTTTGCTTTTCATTCCAAAAAAGAACAGTTGGTGGAAGGAAGGGCCTGCGGACTGCCCACCCTGCATGCTGAGAAGCTCCCTCTGGAGTCAGCGACAGCCTCCTGACCCTAACAGACATCTGGAAGGGTCTGCCGGGCCCCTTATGACAAGTATACCAATGGAACAAGGTACTCATCTGCCTTTTTCCCTCTCGTCTCAGGGCACATAATGCAAAATATCCACAGGAGAGCCCAGCCTTGCAACAGAGGGTTGGAACAGTGAAGGGAGCCTTCTCTGTGGTGTGTAGCTCCCTCTAGTGTTGGACAGGGGAAAGGGGCAGACAAACGGGCTTTGAAAACTTCCCTTCTATAAGTTTGACGTTGTTTTGTAACACAATGAAGTTTGCCAAGCAATTTCCAACAGCCGTCCTTTGTGCCTATATATGCTAATGAAAACTTTCGCGTGTTAATATGAAAACATCTAGGACTACTTAAATTTACCTCCTACAAAAAAGAAAGAAAGGAAAAACTATGATGCCTTTTTATTTTAGTTTTGTTTCCCAAGATGGTATTTTATGGTCTTACAAGATGTATGAAGGAGCAAACTCAATTCCCATTGGTTCCATAAGCCATTCCCTGTCCATTAGTATCCTACAGAGTTCCATGGTATTTGTTACATTACCACAGGCGAAAGGGGCCTTCCTTCTCATCTAAAAGTGGACCACCCCAACAAGAGGTCTGCTTTAAAGGCAACGTTCTCACAGCCCAGACCCTTCTCCTCTCAGGTTTGGCTTGAATATTATTCTCTTGAAAAGAAGTTGCTCACCCTTAATATTTTTGATGTCACCAACTCTTTTTTTTTTAGTAATGCCTTTTCTTTTTAAAAAGATTTTATTTATTAATTTTAGAGAGAAGAGAAAGGAATGAGAAAGGGAGAGAGCCATCAATGTCATGGTTGCCTTTCATGCACCCCCTATGGGGGGAGGCCTGGTCCCCAACCCAGGCATGTGTCCCAACTGGGAATTGAACCTGTGACCCTTTGGTTTGCAGGCCAGCACTCCATCCACTCAGCCACAACTAACTAGGGCAAGATGTCACCACCTCTTGAGAAATAATGAAAGTTATGGACCCAACCCCTTTCTGTGCCCCTCCGATGCACCCCTCCGATGCACACACATGCACACCTGCGTACACGACTGCAGGAGAGCTCATCTCCCCCACGTCCAGTCATGGGCCCTGGATTTCAGGTTAAGAATCCAAAAGGGGCCGGCGTGGCCTTCAGTCTGGGATGGGAGCCCACTGAGAATGGAGCTCAGTGCTTCCCCAGGTGCGTGTAGCCAAAGTGAGGCAGGGTTGTAGTCAGCACTGCGTGTTAGAGCCGCTCACCGTTCCCCCAGCAGCCCACAAGCATTACCCCGGGATCCCTCATAGCCACCTGTGAGGCCAGTGCGGACAGGAGCACTCAGTGCAGGGTGACAGCCGTAAGGGAAATATTAGAGAAATGTAGAGAGACAACGTGGGCTTTGTCATGATCATAACCAAATTTTACTAAATATGTACTCTCTTCTCCGCTCCCATGATGGAGGCCGCCATGGGGGGAAACAAGGGTAGGTGATCATGCGCGCTGGTTCAGTGGGCCGCTGAGCTATACTTATTCAGGCGTTTGTGGGGGCACGTAAGAGGCCAGCCACTGAACACCAGGCCTGTCACTAAACAAGTGGGTGTGTTTTCAGCTGGTGGGATATCCAGCCTGTTAGAAGTGTCACCATCTGCCCACCACCCCTAAGGAAGCCCCAGTCAACTCCAGGGTGGCTGGGGCTGCCTGGGGTGTCCCTACCACTGCCCTTCCCATGCTGTCCTGCAGCGATCAGCTACGCACCTGATGTCACCGGTCCACTACAGGCCCAGCACATGCTGTTTACTTCCTGGACCTGCACAGCACGACACCTGATGCAGAGTCTCAGTGTCAAACTCAACTCAAGGACCATCACCCTCTGGGCTCGTCTAGGTCCTCTGAGACACAGATGCCAAGATGGGATCACACGTGCAAGGGTTTAACAGGGAAGTGTCTATCTGAGAAGAGACAGGGAGGGAGTTGGGTGGGGCTGGGAGAGCTGTAGGCCACGGTTCAAGGCTAAGATGAGGGAGGAGAGGGGAGGGAAGGTTGGGTGGAAGAGCCTTGGATTGTCAGGCCATCTAAGCAGGGTTCCTCCGAGCTGTGCGGGGGAGGGCCCTGGAGCCAAAGTCAGCCATCTGAGGAGTATGTGCCCCTGAGTGGGCCGACCGTGGTGTCTCTGCCACACTCACCAGTTGGCTGGGAGCAGCCCTTGGGAAGTGTGGCGTTCATGTGGAGTAGTTGCTCAGTGACACACCCTGTAGTTGGAGGTCTCTGAGTGCTTCTCATGGCGACCACTCTGTCTGTCCCACCAGCTCATTTCAGTTCTACAGCCTCATGGAGATTTCCGTTTGTTAACTTCACCTTTCCACTACCCCTCTTTCCTTTGTGCCCTCCTTCCCCTGCTCACACAACTGTGAGCCCAACTGTGAGTCCAGAGCCCATTCCTAGACGCCCTCCCTTGCAAACACCCTCAACTCTGCTGGCTCCCTCGCACTCTGAGATGCTCCTCCGGTCTAGCAGACACCAGGAGATGCCTCTTTCCCACTGCCCCCTTCCTAACACAGCCCTCATTTTGTTCAAAGTACTCACCATATGATCCTAAGCTGTGGTCCTCAGACTTTGCTGCGTGTCACAGTCGCCTGAAAGACTTGTAAGGCAGAGATTGCCAGGCCCCACACCATTCCCGTTCGAGAGATCTCAGTGGAGGCCTGGGGATTTATTTTTTCAATAAGTTCTCAGGGGATGCTAATGCTGCTGGTCCAAAAGTCCCATTCTGAGAACCACTGGTCTCAGTCTGCCCTTGTAACCTCGTGGCCCTCCTGAAGGAGGCCTGACGGAAGCCTCCCAGCGTGTGGCATTCCTGCGGTAGCTTCCAGGATCTGAAGGGAAAGCCCAGCACTGGCTGGCTAGTGAAAGCATTTCTTTCTCTCCTGCTCTGCATGAATGGGCAAGCAAGGAGGGCTATTTGCCTCTGGGAGTCACGTCAGAAACAAGATACACGTCACAGAGAGAAACTGATACATGGACAGCGGAGTCCAGAGTGAAAGGCCTTGGGTCCTTGACCAAATCATCAAGCCACAGAATCAACCAGCCCTGGCGCTTGACCTACCTCTGAACTTCCTTGTAAGTTAAATCGTTTATTGTGTTGTTTAAGCTGGTTTGAGGAGGTTTTCTGTTACTTGCCATCACAAATAGCCTAGCTGATACACCTGGGAAAAAAACAAAGCTTTGCCTAACCCAACTGTCCCTTGACTCTGCACCTACCCCTAAACAGCTGAATACACTTCTTTAAATGCACAAACCAAATGGAATGGATTTGCTTCAAAATTAGGACCATTGCCCCAGCTGGTGTGGCTCAGTGGAATGAGCATCGGCCTGCGAACCGAGAGGTCACTGGTTTGATTCCCAGTCAGGGCCCATGCCTGGGTGGCAGGCCAGGTCCCCAGTTGGAGGTGTGCAGGAGGCAACCAGTTGATATTTCTCTCACACATCGATGTTTCTCTCCTCTTTCTCCCTCCCTTCCCTCTTTCTAAAAAGAAATAAAATTAAAACAAATTAGGCCCATCACTCTCACTCTCTCTCACTCTCATGTGGCACCTAGGAATACCTGTCAACTTTCCCAGAATGCCCTAACAGCTTTCCTTCCTTCCTGTCTGGGGTGGTCCTATCATGCTCCCCTCCCTCCCTATCAGATCAGCCTCATCCTCCCCCATCCCCCTTCGGTGGTATTTGCCCCAGACTTCACAGAAAGGTAGAGGCAAGTCAGAAAGGCATGGCTTCATCTCTCTCCACAGGTCTCTCACCTTACCTGTGTTTGTACCTGTAAGCTTCACCTTTGCTCCTGTTGGAGATGAGGAAGGCTTCCTGCTCATCCTTCCTGCCATCCCCTCCACCTAGGTTATGGGTTTTAATGCCTTTCTGCTCCCAAGGACTCTGCTCTTGCCATGATCCATCCCCTCCTCTCAGACCACAGGGATCTAAGCCTCAACCAGATCATTCCCACCAGCAAATAAACATGATGGGGTAGCTTATGCGTTTCAGAAAATATTCTCTCTGGATTCCAAATCCCATTCCAAGTACGCCCTCTTTTGTTTGCTCCCTTTCCCAGCTCATATTAGCTCTTGAACTTGTCCCAACTGGACTTTCTCAGTGTCTGCCACTCCAGCGAAATGGCACTTCTCAAGGTGATCATCATGTCATACATCAAAGGCAATAGTCTGTTCTCAGTCTTCATCTGACTAGATCATTCAGCAGCAGTTGACACAGTGTCTTCTCCTTTATCTCAAAATACTTCTAGGCTCTCAGTCTCTTCCCACTGCACTGACCCTTCCTCCTATACTGGCTCCCCCTCTGCTCCCCAACTCCAAGTACTGATGTTATATGGACTTCTGTCTTCACCTCTTTCCTTCTCTGTATCTATGCCCTCTCTAAGTCATCTCCTCTAGCCCTGGGGCTTTATATATACAAATAGATAAATTAAATTGATTGTTGTCCAACTCATAGACTCTTCTCCCTCAGATACCAGGCTCACATCTAACTGTCTACCTGATATTGCCACTTCTGTGTCTAATATGCATCCCATCTTTACCTGGGATGAAGGGGGAGGCTTTTCCTCCTTGGGATTCCAGCTACTTCATTGTCTGGCAACATGAGCTGTGTGAAGTGCTCAAGAAGATTTAGGATGCTGTCGCCTACCCAGCTTTCTCTTCTTGTCAGGGTGAGAGAAACACTCTTTTCAGCTTCCAGCATCCTTGGTGGGAGGAGAGTCATCACACCCAGGTATTCTGAGGTCCAAAGGAAGAAGGGTAAGTACAGTCATTTGTTAGATTCTATAGTCTTCATAGAAACTAAAGTTATTACATTAACACAAGGGCAACAGGCAAAATCTGTAGGAACACACCATGATTTGTAATGGCAAACACACAAACAATGGAAACAATCAAAATTTCTGTTGAGAGCAGAATAGAAGACTCGTATGGCCACACAATAGAATGCCACACAATGGAATGAACACACTAGGACATGCAATGGCATTATTGAATCTAAGAAACATGTCAGGCGAAAGGAGGCAGGCACCAAAGAGCACACAGAGTATGACTGCATTTATAGAAAGTTCAAAAACATGCAAACAACTAAAAAATATATTTTAGCGTAGATCATGTGATAAGCTATAATGAAGAGCAAGAGAATGATTAGTACAAATTTCAGAATAGTGGTCACTATTTTCTAAAGTAATAAATTGGTAAAAACAAACAAACAAACAAATAGTACAATTTAAGATTTCCATTTTCCCATGACTATTGTCCTCACTGGTTAATGGAACTTGAGGGAAGGTCAGTTGTAATAACTGATGGTGCATTGGGCTGATTAAACATTAATTTTCTAGCTTCAGAGGTGGAGCCTGAGTTAGATCCTTTTCTCTGTGGATTGAGGACTTTACTCAGCAACAGTGACTCACAGAAAATGTGAGCTTCATTGCCACCAACTTGCCATTTTGATTCAAGCGTTAGGTATGAAGGATCTCTGTTGAAGGAGGGAACTCAAAGTTCAAGTTGCTCTAAGTCTAGGCAGGGTTTGGTATGTGTTGGCTGCAGAAAAGGGTGGGTGTGATCTATTAAACAGTTTAGGGGGCCCTCAAAGAAAGCTGGGTCCATGTTGTCTCCCCAGAGGAAGACCAGCCCCTTGGTTGTGGGTGGGGGGGAGTTCAGTGGGTAGAAGAGCAGCAGACCATTTAGTGACCCAGTAAAGAAAGTCACATTTCAAAACAGCATGTGTTTTGACAGGGTTTAATACCCTGTCCCTCTAAGAGTCACCAGGGACCCCTGTCCAGACAGGCAGAAAGTGCTTTGAAAAGCATTTAATAAAGCACTTACCTCCCATTTACTAAATGCCAGGCACTGTACTAGCTCCATTATAAACGTTAGCCCATTTAACCCTAAGAGGTGGGTGATATTGCTGTTGCCATTTTACAGATGAGAAAACTCACCCAAGGTGACACAGAGAGCCAGTGGGGGCTCCAGAACCCTGGGCCACCTTGTCTCCAGCAGCTCTCACAATGCCTTGTGGCTGGTCTAAGGCCCAGGAGTTCCAAAGTCAGCTGTTTGAGTGGGCAGAGAGAGGGGCCTTGCCCAGCTTCCTCTGCCGGTGTGCAGAGGTGGACATGTTTTCATAGAATTTAACTACGGGCTTGGAGCCAGTGGATGAATTTACATAGCCCAGAGACCAGCTCCTTGCCAACGCCACTGGTGGCCCTCAGTGCTAAGAGGACTGTCTCTCCTCCTCGGTAGAGACTCTCATCGAGAGCTTGGGGGCCAAAATCATAAGAAAGTACAAGGCCTTGGCTGGGTAGCTCAGCTGGAAGAAGCAGGGGTAAAATTTTCATTGCAATGATAAACTGGATGAATGATCTAGTGAGTCTAGTAGAAAACTAAAAGTCAGTAAGAAACTGTTCTTAGCCTTGCCCAGTTGTGAATAAGTCTTTCCAGGTCTTTGTCTATGAAATGAAAAGCTGGTCCAGGAGTCTCCGAACACAGCTCTGCCTCTGAATTCCAAAGAACTATGAAAAAAATACAAACTTCTCCTCTCCCCCCAACCCTCAAACTTTTGATTCAACACAGAAAGCTAGGCACAACTCTGGAGCAATCCTTTCTCCCATGACTCAAGACAATCAAGTTTTTAGCATATATCAGGCCCATAAGAAAGACAGAGTTCTGAGCCCTGGCTGGTGTGGCTCAGTGGATTGAGTACCAGCCTGCAAACCAAAGGGTCACCAGTTCGATCCCCAGTCAGGGCACATGCCTGGGTTGTGGGCCAGGTCTCCAGTAGAGGACATGTAAGAGGCAACCACCCATTGATGTTTCTTCCCCTCTCTTTCTCCCTCCCTTCCCCTCTCTCTGAAAATAAATAAATAAAATCTTTTAAAATAATAATAATAAAAAAGAAAGAGTTCTGCATTACTATGAGATTTTCATTAATTATAGAATTAAAAAGAATTCCTACCAAAATATCAGCCATGCCAATAACTGTAGAAGTTGATGCGACAGAGTTGGTGAGAGACAAATAGAAGCTTAGACCCCTCCTGTCTTATAAAAATATATAATGGAAAGCAAAAGGAGTGGTGTTGGTTCTTCTAGTCACAGCTGGTGTGACACACACTGTTCCAGGCACTGTGTCCTCTTATCTGAACTGCGTATCAGCCCTCTTTGTTATGTTCTGTCATCTCCATTTTATAGGTGAAAAGTGAGATTAGGAAAAAGTGAACGTTTCGCCAATGATCACAAAGTTCACAAAGGCCTGCCAGACACTAAGTACATTTCCATAGAAGCTGTCCATATATTTCCATATTTCACCATGCATATTCATGTACACATTCCATATAGTTATTCATTCATTCATTCATTCATTCATTCAACAAATACTCACTAAGTCATGGGCTTTCCTTCATTCTGAGAACACTAAAATCTATCAAATAAACTCATAGAGAAGGTATCTTCCTACTTGATTACTATCCTATTTCAAAACATTCCCAATCTTTTCAAAATTAGGAACCCTGAGACTGGAAAAAGATGCAAACTCTTCCCAAATAAACTTCGATAAATCCTTGACTCTCTGCTAATAAAAATCTTAAGTCTGCATTGTAAGAGCATTTATTTTCCTTCTATAATCAATACAAATTTTATTTGACAGTTTTTTTAAGAATATTAATAGGGATAATATTGAAAATGTAGCCCTGGAATAAGCAAAATTCCACTTTAAGAAAAGAGAGAGATTAATAAACTATGTGTTTAATAAAACTTTTTCTTCAAATGGCACTGATGGCGCTGGGCTCCCATCACAGTTAATGAGTAACAGCAATGTACACTCATCAATCTCTCTCCTCACACACTGCGTGGGGGCAGGGGGCAGAGAGCCCTGGTTTAGCACTGCCCATCTAAACCACCACTGTTTTTCCTTTGTTTAAGAACTTATTGTTGGAACCACTTTCAGAACAATAACTAGATAACTTAAATTATTTTTGCTCAACACAAAGGCTTTCCATGGCTTCACATCCCTTTATTACACTGAATGGTAAGAGCCAATGTGGGGATCTAAGTAGACAGGTTTGGGGTGCAGCCCCAGAATCTACATTCCAACTCTCAGAAGCTCTTTAAAAGGTTCTGATGGGCATGCTGCTTTGGAAAGCATTTGCGTAGCCTGCCATTCCACCAGGGAGGGATGTCACTTCTCATGTAGTCAGGAGCCCATGAAGATGGGGAGAGAGCTTAAATACTTCTGATGATAGGGAGCTTGACGGCTTCTGAAAACAGTCCCCTCCAACTGAAAAATATTTATCTTCCATTCTAGTTTATCCACGACCAATGGCTGTCTTGGAAGCAATTTACACCTCTTCAAATAAGTCAGTAACAGCCATCTTACAGATATTGAAATTTAGTGTTTCCCTCCTTCATGAAGCAATTTGGTGAAGTGCCTTAGAAACATCTATGCACTTCTATCTGATAATTCTGGGATTCTATCCTAAGGAAATAATCTAAAATATTTTTAAAAGAAATCCTTTGTGAACAAAGATATTTATTGCACCATTACTCCTGATAGAGAAAAATACAGAATATCTGAAGAAAAGAATGGTTAAGTAAACTATGGCAAATCAACTCAATGAAACACGATATAACCATTTAAAAGAATACTAATGAAGAGTTTGAAGTCATGTGGAAAATTCCCTCAGTTGTACTGGTTTTTTTAAAGCAGGATATAAATTTGAAAATAGCATGTGATAGCAACCATATAAAATAAACACAACTTCATAAAGATAGCATGTTTAAAGGAAAGAAATATGGACGTACAAGTGGTTGACCTGGATGGCAGAGATATAGGGAATTTTTATCTTCAAGGCTTTTGTTAAGTTTACTTACTGACCATTGCTTGGATTACAGGAATTATCTTAGTTAAATTTTCCATTGGCTCAGTATGCCAACAGAAATAATCTGAAATAATTCCAACACCGTTCAGAGGCTTATCACATTCTGGTCGGCCTTGCACGGAAAGTCCAGTGACACCTACAATCTCCTGTGCAGCACAGTGCTGGGACTAGCAATGGCTACAACTTGCTTTCCTAACTAGGAAGTGGGGTGCTGACATCGAGCCCCCAATTGCTCATCAGCATTTTTCTCAGAATCGTTGCCTGTGTGTCAGTTCTACCGGTTTAAGAAAATAATTTGTAATTTTTTGAATGTCAGTCCTTGGTTAAAACATTGAGGGAACCCTATCCCCTCACCCTCCTGGACACGTGCCTTCCTTCCTTTCTTCCCTCACTCACTGGACCATCATCCTTCTCCTGGACTTCCACAAGAGCCTCCTTATTTATCTCCCTGTTCACATCCCCCTACCTATCCTGCTCTTCTGAAAGCAGCCACGGCAACCTTCTGAAATCCTAAGTCCGAGCATGTCGATTTCCTGTGAAAAACTCCACTGGCTTTTCATCGTATATCAAGTAAACTCTAGAATCCTTTATTACGGTCTATAAGACTCTGCATAATCTGGCCCGTACCAAACTCAGACTGCATCAAGGGTCAGGAAAGAGACAAAGAACCAGCTGAAATGCTCCTGATTTGTCATAAGGTGAGGGTTTGATGGGAGCAGTCTGGGAGCAGTGGTGGAGTCAAACACCCAAGTGGAGTAGGTACAAGGGAGAGTGGGAGGACAGGGTGTCAAGACGGAAGTGTGACAGGCGTGGAGAAGGGAGGAGATTCCTGTTTCCTCTTGGGTGCTTTTGGCTGGCTGAACAATCAAATCAACAGGGGACAGATAGACAAGAGAAAATTAAATTTAATGTAATGTGTGTGGAAGCCCCACATGCAAGCGAGAGCCAGAGACCCTGCCTAGAAAAGAGGTTCTGAGATGGAAAGGGGACTGAGGTGAACAAGACATCCTGAGCTAGGGATGAGGTGATGCACCCTGGGGACTTCCCAGGGTCATTGCAGGACAATAACAGCAGATGTCTCGTAAATAAAAGTTTGCCCTGCCGCATAGGTGGGTCAGAATCTCTTTTATGGGCAACTTTTTCTAGGGAGTTAAAAGGAGAAAAAGTTAATCTTGAGCCTGAAGCTAAAATCGCCTTCAGCTCAAAATAATCCACACACCACAGAGGTACATTTTGGGGTGGCTCCTTCTGAACCCCCACACAAGTCCTTGGAAAAGTTTTGATGTAAAGAGAGTAGAAAAGTGAAATAAGTGGAGTAGGATGTGGGGGAAAAAACATCTTTTTTTCTTCCGTGCCTACGATCAAAAGAAAAAAATTCAGTAGGAAGGGGGAAATTAACAATTCAGAAGAAAATAAAAGAGAAATAGCAGATCAAAGCCTAGATTCCAGTTCCTTTGTTCCGAAAAGGACCTCACAGTTATTTCTAGCTCCATAATGTTTCCATGACACTTTGATTTTCCCATTCCGGTTATTCCTTTTTAAAGGATTCCTTTTAATATAGGATTTATTCAATTCACACATCGTTCAATTAGTTTGTGTTATTTACCATCATCGATCAGGTGGCATTTCAGAAGTACTCATAAGATCAAAGTGTTAAAAAAAAAAGGTGATTTTTATGTATTTCCCTGGAAGATTGATGGATTTTGTCAAATTTATCCAGTATTTTTTATGGCAGTGGCATACCTGATTCCCGTCTCAGTATCCCATTAAAACAAGCAGTACGTATTCAGAAGACTTTCCCCCAGGCTAACGCAGAAATGACTAGACAATTTTCAGATCCTAACTATTTTCTCAGCTACAATCATGCCACAGATGCAAGGGTTTAATTTCCCCCGCTGCCAGCCTTTTCTTCTCAAAGGCCTTGTCTTTTGTCACCTTTTTCTGGTCCCTTAGTAGGAAAGTCCCCACTTGTCCAATATTTCGGCCACTGGCAATTTGAAATCCTACTCTGGGAGAGTGCTGCTTACGGAGAACGGAGCAATTTGCAGTCCATCTATTGTACTCTTTGTTCTTTAAAAGAGTGTAGGTCATTCGCCTTGATCCTTATTGTGGAAAGTGACTTGACGGTGAGCAGGAGGATATTAGTTGCTAAATTGAATCTGTTGTAGATTATTCTCAAAGACCATTAGCTTTTCACTGGGGGGAGCAGTTGGTGTTTACTGATTATTGTCTATTTCAACTACATGCATTTTCCCCCACGGGCTGTAAAACCCTTGCAAGCATTGAGAATAGGTTTTTAAAGCCACGTGAAAATGTACAATACAAGCAAGATAGAGATAGTGAATAGGAGGAAGAGCTGAGAGCAAGGGCTTTATTTTACTCGCGATCAGCTGCCGTCTCATTCAGTATATTTATTGTTCCCCTTCTTCTGAACTACAGAGTTAATCATAAATAATGCGCATCAATTCATTTCACCCTAAATGCAAATATCAGCCCTGGAACAAATATTTAAATAGTGCCAATCAGAGCCTTTTATGTTCTTTTATCAACCCCCAGAGTAAACACAGCTTCTGAAATGACTTTCTTTTCTGTGAATGCTCTTTGGAAATCTAGTTTACAGGTTACATAATTTGAACTTAGCGTCTGGCTTTACCATGCAGGAAAGAAAGGCCCAGGAAAGTGGTTGGGACCTGTTCAAGGAGACCTGGTTGGAGCCCTGGGAAGGGAGCCCAGGTCCCTCTACTACCAAGGGAGCTCTCGGACCCTTCCTCTCCCAGTGCACCCGCCCACTTTAGAGGTGGGATTTTACAGTAGGACTGGCTCCTGCCCTTCCCAGGGCATGATATGCTTGCAAAGGATGGGAGATCACAGAGAAAAAGCAGAGGGGAGATCACTGCCAGACAGAGGGAGGTAGGACCCTGTCTGTCCCTGCCAATCATGCCTGCCCCAACCCAGTTTTACGTCCATGCCAGGAAGCACTCAGCAGAGATAGCCAGCATCTCTGCCCAATTCCAAACACCCAGGGGAGCCAGCCCAGGCTAGGCATTTAATCAGCTAGGGGGGGACCTGCGGGGGTGAAGATAGGTGCAGAGTTCTGTTACCTGTTCCCGCGCCTCCTCACATGTGAACACACAAACACACACATTTATATATTGAGCCCTAACTCCAAATACGACTGTACTTTAAGATAGGGCCTTTAAGAAGCTAAATAAGGTTAATGGAGAGGTCATCTGGGTGGGACTCTCATCCAATAGGATTGGCATCCCGAGAAGAGGAAGAAAGACCAAGGATGGGAACATGCAGAAGGACATTGTCTGCAAGCCAAGGAGAGCGTCCACAGGAGAACGCACACCTGTGCACACCTTGAAGCCAGCCTTCTGGCCTCCACAGCTGTGAGAAATAAATGTGCCTTTTAAGCCCGCCCATCCGTGATCATTTGTACCACAGCTCTAGCAAAGTAATGCATTACCCAAGGTGAGTGTTGGCCCTGATTTTGTTTTGAGGAGAGTGATTCTCATGGTCCAGACAGAAAAAATTTTCCTTTCACACAGAGAACCCGGAACAGAGGCAGCGAGTTGTAAGTGGCGCAGTCATTTTTATTATCATGTTTGTTGGTGGCGGTCACACCGTTGATGTGATGTTCGTGGTTGACAGGAGGGACCACTCCCACCACTCCAGACCCAGAAGATCCAGAGACCCTCAGACAAAAACACAAAGAAACTGTGGTCTCCACACCCAGGATTTTAAAATTATGGTGTGATTGCCATGCATGTTATATTTGTTGCAGGTGCACAGCATAGTGATCCAGTTTTTGCGTGTGTTGTGAAATGATCACAAGAAGTCTAGTCAGTACCTGTCACCATACATAGTTTCACAACTGTTTTCATGTGATAAGAACTTTTAAGATTTACTCTCTTAGCAACTTTTAAATATGCAATACAGTGTTATTAAGTATAGTCACCATGCCATACATCAGCACATCTCCAGAACTTTCTTATTTTGTAACGAGAAGTTTGTATCTTTTGACCCCCTCCCTCTACTTGTTTTGCCCATTCCCCATCCCCCACTTCTGGCAATCTGTTCTCTCTATCCATGAGCAGGATTTTTGGTTTGGGTTTTTTTGTTTTGTTTTGTTTTTAACATTCTCCATATAAATGAGATCACACAGTATTTGTCTTTCTCTGTCTGGCTTTCTCTTAGCATAATGATGCCCTCAAGGTCCATCCACTCTGTCGTAGTGGCAGGATTTCTGTCTTTTTGTGGCTGAATCCTATTCCATGGTGTACACACACCACATTTTCTTTATCCATGTATTTGTTGGTGGGCACTTAGGTTGTTGTGATGCCTTGGCCATGTACTGTAGTGCTGCAGTGAGCATGGGGGTGGGTATATCTCAGTGTTTTCATTTTTTGAGGCTAAATACCCAGGAGTGAAGTTGCTAGATCCCATGATACTTCGATTTTTAATATTTGAGAAACCTATGTGTTATTTTCCACAGTGGTGGTACCAATTTACATTCTCACCAACAGTGCACGAGGTTCCCTTTTCTCCACATTCTTACCAGAACTTATTTCTTGTCTTTTTCTACTAAGTCATTCTGATGGGTGTAAGGTGATACCTTATGATGGTTTTCATCTGCATCTCCCTGATGATGAGGGGTCCTGAGAACCTTTTCACGTTCCTGTTGACCACTTGTCTGTCTTCCTTGGAAAAATGTCTGTTCAGACTCTCTGCCCATTTTTTAACAGAGTTTTTGTTTGTTTGTTTGTTTTGCTATTGAGTTGTATGAATTCTGCCTATACTTTGGAAGTTATGCCCATGTCAGATATATGATGTGCAAATATCTCCTCCGATTCAGTAGGTTGTCTTTTCATTTGGTGATGACTTTCTTTGCTCTTCAGAAGCTTTTTAATTTGATGTAGTCTCACACAGATTTTTTCAATCTTGAAATTCCAACAAGCAGACGTAACGGTGGCTTATTTGAATTCAAAGTCAGGATTGGCAATAATAAAGATAATAAAAATAGGGGAAAACATTAAAAAAATAGTAAAGGCGAGATGGAAATTGTGAAAAGAAAAGGTGAGGGAAAGCCTATAAAACCAACAGTAATGGAACAAATAAGAAGGAATAAAATTATTTAGGTAAATGGTCGATAAAAGGTTATTACCTATAGATTTATCCTATCAGTTTAACAAAATACTTTGTGTGTGAACTTTTCTTTTGAGTCAAAGGGAAGGTCTGCCCTCCTCCCTCCCCACGTAATACTGCACCGTTGCTCCCCTGAGTCACGGGTTACAGGGACGTCTGCTCTCTGTCTCAGACCCTTGCCGTAGTTTTTACGTTGTTCTTTGGGAAAATCGGGTTTTGCATTCCAAATAAAATTCCACGTGAATTGTGGATTACAACACGTCTATAAACTGGACCAACAGACCTGCAGTTTTAAAGCAGGCTGTGGGTCCTGCCAACGTGCAGATGGGTATTTCACATCCCACACACAAAAAACTCTCCTAACACAGCAGAGTTGAAATTCATCCCCTGCCTCGTAAATGTGTTCTAGACGTGGAACTCCACCCCTGTTCAATTCTGGCTTACTTATGTGTAAACTTTCTTTAACTTTTGTGTATTCCAGGGTTTCTACAACAACATATTTCAGTTTTGCCATCAGAAAAGTAATATCAGTACTTTTTTTTTTAAAAAAAAAGAGACTCTGGGGTTCCCTTTCATGGGATCTTTTAAAGCCATTAAAGGTGAAAGATTCCATTTGGCACTGAGAAGATTTCATCTGGCCCTGCCTCTCTGGAGCAGTGCCGCAAACTTCATTTGCGAGGCACTAAGTCTATCTTTGGCTAGAAGATTGCCAAAGAGGACAGGTGTCCTTTATTTGCACTTAACCTCATAAACTTCAACTTATTTTTTGCCACCTGTTATCAACAACACCTGCAAGATGGACTGGGGACAACAAAAGAGGCATTCAGGGGCAGGAAACTATAGTTACACAATTCCAAAGTCAAGGTTGCATTTTTTTTTTTAATCCTCACCCGAGGACATTTTTCATTGCTTTTAGAAAGGGAGGGAAGGAGAGAGAGAGAGAGAGAGAGAGAGAGAGAGAGAGAGAGAGAAAGAGAGAGAGAGAGAGAGAGAGAGAGAGATTGGTTGTCCCTCCTAAGCTCCCGGACTAGGAATCAAACCCGCAATCCTTTCGTCCTCAGGACGAGGCTCCAACCAATTGAGCAACATAGGTCCTGAATGTAAAAATACGAAGTGCTTTCCAGCAGAAACTTTGGGGTCTCCTGCCTGTGCAGTCTCCAAGCCCCCACAGGTCACAGACGACTTCTACCCATTTCAGGTGCACCCTTCCAGAATCTCTTTAGGTGAATGCAAGTGTTTATGACCCCGTATATATTTTAAGCTGTGGGTCATTTAAAAAACACCATATCTAGTTGAAATGATCTTCTTCCAGGATTTTTCCCCTTTCCTTTGGGTGTAAAATATTATGGTGAGCTTTATGTGGTTTTCATTTCTAGCAGGAGTAGAGCTAGGCCAGCCCATTGACCAGAGCTGGGCTCAGCACCAACAGACAGGCTACTAGTTTCAGGTCCAGCTCTGAGCTATGATTCTTTGTGCCTCTGGAGAGAAGGAGAATAGGCATGTGTGACTGTGGAGGCATTGGAACACGGGAACATGGTTGTGTCAGTGCTGAAAAGCCACAGCTCCGGGCACAGAGACCGTTCATGCTCACCTTCCTGTGGACTACGGCATCTCCTAATCTCCCTACGATGATAAATGAACAGCCATAATCTATACACGAGATTTGCAAAGCAAGACAGTGCTATCAGACATACTGTCTATAATGAACTCATCAACCAACCTTTTATTGCTTGCAAATGTCACTGCCATTAGCCAAAGTTTACTGACCCTCAGTAACGTGCTGTCTGCCATCCACAGGGAGACCGCTGAGCTGGGAGGGATTTCTTTTTCCTATTGCATTGTAGGAGTTCTCTGCATGTTTCAAATACAAGCCTTTCTCATTATGTGTATTACAAATTATTACAAATATTTTCTTCCACTTTGTGGTTTAGCTCTCTTAATGTTTAATGCATTATGTGTCCTGCTTAAGTAATCTTTTCCTATCCACAAACATGAGGGTATTATCTATGCTATCAGCTGTGAGGGGCCTATTATTAACTTTAGGTATGAAGTAAGGTCATGTTTTATTTTCTTTATATGAACGTCCAATTTCCCAGCACTATTTATTGTCAAGATTATCTCCTGCTCTGAAGAGCCATCCTCGGGACAAATCAAATGTCCATTACTCAGGGTCTATTGCTGGAGTCTCCAGTCTCTTCCCTGGTCTCATTATCTGTTGTTGCACCAATGTTGTGCTGCCTAATTCCATTGTTTTGATATGTCATAATAATTAATAAAGTGTGTTTTCCCACCTTATTCTTCAATAATACCTTGCCTATTTTTGGTCCTTTGTATTACTATATAAAATTTAAAATTAGTTTGTTAATAAAATAGAGGGGAAAACTGGGAGTTTTTAGAGAGAAGTGACATTTTCACAGTATTTATCATTAGATCTGCAAACATGGTTTACTCTCCATATGTTTAGGTCTTTGTGTGTGTGTGTGTTTCTTTCAATAATGTATTATAGTTCTCTGGGTAAGGAGAACTATAATACATTAACTGTTAATTTGCATGTCATTTGTTAATAGTATTCCTACATAATTGATTTTTATAAGTCACTGGTAAGTAGGAATGCAATTAACTTTATAAACAGACATTGTATGCAACAAACTTGCTTAACTCAACTTACTCTAAATTCTACTTTTACATTACTTCAGTATTTTGTATGTACATATTCACATAACCTTCAAATAATGTCAGTGTTCTTTCTTCTTTTCTAAATTTTTTCATATTTTCCAATTCTTTATGCCCTGATGAGGACCTCCAGCATAGACTTGGCCTTATGGATCTCCTTGTGGCAGCCATACAGGCGTGCCTCTCAGATCTCCCTTCAAAAAAGAACCTGACTTGGCGTGAGTGGCTGACTCTCAGCTTCTAACTGCAGGTGCCTTTAAATCTCCTTCAGTTGTGAGCTGAGCCCACGTGCGTCACAGAGCAGCCTCTAGTCAAAAAGTGAGCTTGGCAGTAGTAGAGGACTCCCCAGCCAATGAGTGAGCAGGGCAATGGTGGAGGACTCCCCTTATTCAGCCAGCCCGGGACTCGTCTAGGGGAAATGTTTGAACCAGAGTTCTGCATGGGGCTGGGCAGGTGTTCTCAGAGCTGCACCACACTGGGGCTCTCCCTCTCCTTCCTGGGGAGTCACATCCTCATAGAGGTTTGTGGCTTCCTCTGCCCAATCTGGTTCCCTCCCTTGATCTTTCACAAGAATTGCCTCCAATAAATATATTATGCTTGTCGATCCATCTCTGCTTCTCAGAGGTTAACCAACACGCTTGCCTTATTATTGCCAAAATAAGAAAAAAGTTTCTTCAATACTTTATTCTTAATGATGCTGTTTAATAACTCTTTGTGGCTGCCCATATCAGATCAAGGAAGACCTTTGTTTTAAAATATTTCTTTAAACCAAGGGTGGGCAAACAGACCTATGGACCAAATCCAGCCCACTGTCTGTTGTTATAAAGAAAGTTTTATTGGAATTGAAGGGGACCAAAATTTTGCCTTCCCAAAACTATGCCTAGCAGTATTGATTTTAAATTGGTTATTAAGAAACAAAAGACAGAATGAACATTTGACCCTCCTCCTTTCCTGCCTAAGAGATGCTCCAGGGATGGAATCTTAACATATTCACCTAAGTATTGGATAGGAAGGCTCCGGGCAGGGGTCTGATTGCTGGACACCTCCACCCCACTGTGTCCCGTTGTTTCTGAGTTGCCCAGCAAGAATTTGCCTGCCACTTGTATTTCTCTCTTCCTCAGCCACCTGTAAATTGCCTGTTTTCTTCTAAATCTGTCTCCTTTCTCCTTTGTCTGTAATGCGTATAGGCCACAACCACCCAATTTGTTCGGGGTTTCCCATCTTCCAACACTCCTGGCATGTACATCTGTAATAAACTTTGTCCATTGCCTCCTGTTCATCGGTCACTGCTATTTTGATTACTTATTAGCCCAGCTGGAAGAACTTAGATGGGGGAGGAAAAGGATTTTTTTAGCCCCCACAGGACACGGCCACCTTCACGAATTATGTGCCACGTGTAGCTGCGTTAGTGCTACAAACAACAGGCGGAAGTGGCTCTGACAGAAGCGCATGTTTTGCAAAGACAAAAGTATTTACTCTCTGGCCCAGAAGGATGCATAAAACATATATGCATGGTTTTAACCAGAGGTTGCATTAAACATATAAATTATGTATTTTTGGTATGAATGGTATATTTCACATTACGTTTTTTTTAATGTGTTTATTGATTTTAGAGAGAGAAGAAGGGAGAGAGAGAGAGAAACATTGATATGAGAGGGAAACATCGATTGATTGCTTCCCATACACACCCTGACGCAGGGCTTGGGGGTTTGAACCCACAACCTGGGTACATGCCCTGACCTGGAATCAAACCTCCAACCTTTCAGCGTATGAGAGGGGACAACACTCCAACCAGCTGTGAGCCACACCGGCCAGGGTCACATTATGTTATAAAGAGAGGAAAATGACAAGAAAAATGAATGACATTATTCCCTAATGTGGTTAATAGATTTTGTAACCTTTTTTTTGTTTTTGAAGGCCCACTCTGAGAATCAGGTTCAAGGATGATTTGGCGTAGTTAATTAAAACCAGTTCTTGTTAGTTCATGTCAAGGGAGATTGTGAAGAAATTGGGTCCCAAGGAAGCCAACTGAGTTTTGGGCCTGGGAATGAGAACTCCAGGCAGCTTCTCTCTTTTCCTTCTCCTCTTTCACACTGCCTCCCTAGACTTCATCTTTGCTGCTGTCCCCAGTCTTGCTGGCCTTCTAGTTTGCTCCTTCACCATTTACTCAGTCTGCAGTCACCGGGTGGGTGGGAGTAGCTCCAGGCAGCTTGTGGGAAGGGAAGCATTTCTAAGTAGCAATTGCGTACAAGGAGTGATGATTTTACATTATCTAACAACTAAGAAAGGAACTACTCTGGGCATTGTATACAGAGCAAGAAAGAGGTAGAAGTGGTTGGTAGATGTTGAAAGATACTACTGGATCACTTTAACGTGTGTAGAAGGATTACTTTGCACCCCATATTGAAAGAATTTATAAACACCTTTTAAGCCATTGAACTGGGAGGCTAAATTTGAGGGCAGGATGGAAGAGACCGGTAAATCACTGGAAATATAAGCAAGCCAACTAGGGGAGAGATTGAAGAAAAGGCAAAAACAAAGGCATTGAAAAAAAGCCTTTGAATAAGACTGATTTGCAAATGAGCAAGTGCAGAGTATATATATTTGAATAACTCTTTACATCAAAATAGAAGTCCTGGGAGGCCTACATCTATGATAAACAGGCTAGAAATCAGAATGTAAGGACTCTTGCTGCAGGTGGTGTGCTGGGCTCCCCACACATGCAAAAGAGAAATCAGCTACAACACCTGACACTTGGAGATGCAAATGAAATTAGCTGGAACTAGGGGTGGGGGGTGTGACTGTGCAGCTTTTCCTGCCACTCTCCTTGCAACCTGCAACCCGGTTGAATTGGGTCCTTTGGTGGCCCCACCGTGACTCCCCAGGTCAGAACATGTTTTCCTCCATCCCCCCCACCCCCCTACCAATATTACACAACACACGTGTGTCACAATTGTTACCAGAAGTTGAGCGAGCAGTGGCCCTCATACTGGGGTGTATTTATGAGAGCTCCACAGGCAAACAGCCCAATGTTGGATTGAGCCATTGACAGCCCTCACTTTAAGGTCCTGAAAATCTCATGGCCATCTTCACGTCCAGGTGGGCTTTTCCCCAAAGGCTGCAAAGTCTTCACCACGTTGCTCTGACCTCTTGCTCCCCACCCCTAATTCCAGACTCCATCCTCATTTCTGGGCCACTTTTTGTGAATCTCAACTCAACTGGACTTGCTTCATCGAACAAAACGAAGTCACACCTCAGCACAGTCTCATTCATGGGCTGTTCTAGACCCTGAACTTCACACGGGAACAGGAAGGCTTTGAAAGAGTGTCTGCCCAAAGTGCCCCCTGGGGCCCCAGTGAGAGAGGACAGCAGAGTCCTTATATAAACACCAACCCCTCCCCTGAAGGATTCACACCCAGCCAGTTGGCTGTTTACATTCTGCTGAGGTCTTTAATAACAATAGTTTTCTTCCTGTGCTTAGAACATATAGGCTGCTCCTGCAAAAGGAACAGGTAGGGAGGCAGGATTTGAACCCTGGCCCAAGACTCCAGATCCATTGTTACCTGCCACAAGGCCATGCTGCTTTGTCTGTTGTTAGGTTTGAAACGTGACTTTTAGCCCTATCACCGCTAGCTCACAACCATTGGGTTGGCCCAAAAGTGCATTCGCTTTTTTCTGTAGGATGGCTCAAGCAGTGCTTAGTTGTCTTTAACTTCATTCAGAACAATTCTATTAGATTGTATTGTGACAGCTGTCATATCAGCGTGCATTTAAAACAACTTATCAAAATTGGTGAATTTTTGTACAGCCATTTTAATGTTGAAGATGGAAGAAAATATACAACACTTTTGGCAAATTATGCCATATGATTGCAAGAAAGGTAAAAACACAATTGTAACTAAAAAAAAAAAGATCTGTGCAGTGTGTGGAGAAGGTGCTGTGACTGATCGGATGTGTCAAAGTGGTTTGTGAAGTTTCATGCTGGAGATTTCTCGCTCGACAATGCTCCACGGTCGGGTAGACCAGCTGAAGTTGATAGCAATCAAATCAAGACATCAATTGAGAACAATCAATATTCTACCATGTGGGAGATAGCTAACAAATTCAAAATATCCAAATCAATAAAGTTCTTGGTGAAAATGTAAAATGTCTTTTGCTTTATGGAAAAAACTAAACAGACTTTTGGGCTAACCCAATATTTTGATCTGATTTTATCATTTATCTAACTTAATAGACTTGACTCAAGCTTCTGTTATCTTAATACTTCTATTTTGCCAATATAAAACGATAGAAAAAGATGCATGTGTTAAATAGTATCCCCCCAGATTCACATTCACACAGACCCTCAGAGTGTGATTGTTAGGCTTGGGGAGCCGGTCCCCTTACCTCTTAGTTCTACTGCCTGGTCAAATAATGTTTGGCCAGTCAAACAACATAGAGCAGATTAATGGGAGAAAATTAAAATTTTAATACGTGCTCATGGGGAATTCATAGAAGCATTTCTAAGACAAGTGAGGCAACATTGAGTATATAAGACATTTTTGGACAAAGGAGAAAATGGGGGACAGGGTCAATATGAGAAATATTTCTCAATATGAGAAATATTTCTCATATTGACCCTGCTTTTGAACCTGAGATTTGTCTCAAGGAAGCTTTTTATTTCTGGGACTTGTGGAGGGGAAAGGTACAACTCCTTCCTCTGCTATCTCAGACACACCCAGATGCTCCCGGAACGTAGGTGATAGAGCATGAGTCACCTTTTTTCTTTATCACTTACCCTGGTGACAGAAGCAACCCCCAGAGACACCTTGGGCCAAATGGTGGTAACAGAGACGCCCTCCCCCCATGCAGCCCAAGGTCTCGGAAGAGATCTGAATGAAGCAACTTTTAAAGTCGTACGATGATGTTTAAACTGCCCCGGAAGTATGCACTCTTTAAATGATGCGTTAACTGAGTTGTTTCATCAAACAAAATTCCTTGATTTATTTGTTTGGTAACTTCTGGGAATTTTATTGTTGTTGGTGGTGATGGTTTTTTATTCATTTTGTGTTTTTGTTTTAGTTTGGTCTACTGGGTTTCTCTACGGAAGGATACAACTGTATTTAGGCAGAAACTGTTTTCAATTGTTATCTTGGTGTTTCCATTACCCTCCATGTTTTCAAGAGCTTATACCTTCAACCACACTATCTTTAATCCATCACACCTTCAATCATATTCACTTAATACACTTAGAAGTCCCATCTATTTTTAACACACCAGAATTATGAGAGGGCAGCAGAGAGAACCAACCTTCTTGCCAGTGTCACATCAGACAAACTGTATGACTTGAAGATGGGGAAAGAGAATACAGTTTTTGACTGAAATGTTCTTGAGAACAAAACTGATGATTCCAGACTCCAGAGGATGGTCCTCTGGTGCTTTAGTGGTTCAAAGAGGATTCCAGTTCAGGAGGGGTGGGGTAAGCCTGGGAGCCCATGGTTATAACAAGCTTCTTGGTGGCACTGTTGTTGCTGCTCCAGGGGCCGCTCTGAGTGACAAAGCTGAAGACTGCTGGCAGCTTGCTACATGAGGGCCAACTAATGAACAGTTAGAAGAAAAGTGGGCAAGGCTTTTTAAAAAAGATCTTCAGACACATTATTTGTTATTGTAGAGAAATAGACAGAACCTGAAATTTATCACTTTAACTTCTTTCAGGTGTGCAATTCACCTAACAGTGAGTGCCAGGTAGGTGGCATTAAGTATATTCACATTGTTTTTTGCAGCTCTCAGCACCACCCATCTCTAGAACTTCTTTATCTTCTCAGACTGAGACTCTGCACCCATTAAACACTAACTTCTCATTCCCCCTTCTCCCCCAGCCCCTGGCAAGCGCCGTTCTATTGTCTGTCTCTATGACTTTGACCACTTTGGAAATGTCTGTAAGTGGAACCATACAATATTCATCCACTGGTGCCTGGCTCATTTCACTGAGCATCACGCCCTCAAGGTTCATTCATTTATGTTGCAGCATTGTGCCAGAATTTCCTCCCTTGTTAAGGCTGAAAAATACTCTGTTTTCTGTAGAGGGACATTATTTTTTAGTAAAGTTATCTCTGTAGGAAGCAGACAGGGACCAGCAGTTTTGATTGCAGAAGAACATACAAAGGGTGCTTCATAGCAAAAGGAATCCGTTGGGTTAGGCCAAAGTCACTCCCCTAAATGGGCTGTCATTGCAAAGTGACAATGACTTACTGCCAGGTGCCCTGACTGACCGTCCTTTCCCCATGTAACATGAATTGGGAAATTCCCGGTCTCAAAAAGAATTAGTAACGCCCTATGTTAGCAAGAAGTCAGCCACCAACCCTGGCTGGCGTGGCTCAGTGTATTGAGCGCCGGCCTGTGAACCAAAGTGTTGCCGGTTCAATTCCCAGTCAGGGCACAGGCCTGGGCTGTGGGCCAGGTCCCCCCAGCTGGAGGCGCCTGAGAGGCAACCACATGTTGATGTTTCTTTCCCTCTCTTTCTCCCTTCCTTCCCCTCTCTAAAATAAATAAATAAAATCTCCTTTAGAAAGAAGTCAGCCACCTCCTCACTGCGATGACAGAACTTGCAGCTGCTGGCCCAGGGCCAGAAGCCTGAGATCACCCACAAGCCTCAACTCACAGCTCATGTGCTCTGGGGCCACCTCACAGGGACAGGGGAACTTTAGGTGGAAATGCTTTGGGACAGCTCGGCAAAAGCACCAACCTCCGGGGACTGTTCTGGTAACCCGTTTTTCCTGGTAGTGTTACAGCCTTCCTAAAAAAAGAAAAGAAATTCCCCCAAAGGAAACAGACAGTGGAGTTCTTTGCTGGGCTGAAATGAAAAGGGTAACACCCAAGAACAAAACAATGTAAGAAAATTCCAAAGGAAATACTCCATCTCCATTTAGAGATGTGAGACGTTACTTGGAGCAAGCTGATAAGAATGAACTTGACCAAGAGTGGGGAGGTTCTTCTTACAGGTCCCACGGATCAGGAAGCTTCCCCTGGAGGCCCAGTCCTCATGCAGTCCCGCTGTGATCTCAGCGACTCTAAGTTTATGCTTTCCTTGGAGTGCAGGCTTTTGCCCCATTGCTCTTTTCCTGTGTTTAACTGGCATTTGGGAACAGGGGCTTGTCTAATAACTCTTGAGTGGAAGAGGTTTGTGCTCTCGATTCCAGAAACAGCCTGGTATTAGTGGGAAGATCTTAGAACTGGGAATTCAGTAGGCCAAGGATAAAATTCTCCTCTTCCACTTGCCAGCTTTTTCCCTGTCTCCAAGTCATACCATTTTTATATTGTCTCAGCTTCATTGATCTCATTGGTAAAATGAAGCTGACCATACTTTCCACGCAGGACTACCTTAGGGATTACATGAGCTAGTGTGTTTAAGTGTCTCCTTATACAGGGCACTCCATAGATGCCGGTATCTGTGTGCTTTCTGTATTTATAATACAGACACTGTTAGGTAGAGGGGTCCAGCTGTGAGCGAAACCACACCATGGCCCACCCTCAGTGAGTTTCAGTCCAGAGGGATGAACCTGGAAAGCATTCTGCTCCGTGGTGAAGCCAGTCACAGAGGACCACCCATTACGTGATTCCTTTTACATGAGATGTTCAGCACAGGGAAGAGCTGCAGAGACCCAGGAGATCAGAGGCTGCCAAGGGCAGAGCCAAGTGGGGGAACTGCAGCTGACAGCTATATGGGACTTCATTTTGAGGTGATGAAAATGTTTTAAAATGGAATGTGGAGACGGTTGAACAACTCTATGAATATGCTAAAAACCATTAAATTGTACACTTTAAATGGGTGAATTACAGGTTTTTAAATGACATCTCAATAAAGACATATACAGCCCATGGTCATGAACACGGTTGCCAGAGCAGTCCAGTGGACATGAACTCCAAGGTGCCCAGGTTGGCACCTCCTGACCCAGCATCCTCGGGGGAGGGAGCGTCCTTGGCTGACTCTGGCCCCTGGCCTCTGACTTCTTCCAGAGCCAACGAGATGTCACTGTCTGCAGACTTCAAGGAAGAAAGAAAGAAGTACTTGATTTTCTTTTCTTTTTAAAGATTTCATTTACGTATTTTTAGAGAGAGGGGAAGGGAGGGAGAGAGACACTGATGTGCAAAGGAAACATCAATCGGTTGTGTCTCACCCGTCCCAACCAGGGACTCAGCCTGCAAACCGGCCTTGTGCCCTGACCCGGAATGGAACCGGCGGGACTTTCGGTTGCGGGATGATGCCCAGCCCGCTGAGCCACACCAGTCACGGCAGCATTTGATGTGTTTAAAATACCTTTGCTACCTAGCTCACTCTATGAAACTGGAATAAAGAAATGTCACATGACAGCAGTGACTAAGAGGAGGACAGAAACTCCTACTCATCCTCCAGGTCTCTATTCAGAGGTCACCTGCTCCAAGAAGCCTCCTGTGACTTCTAAGAATGAGTTGGGGGCTCCTCCCGTAGTATGTGCCTTCCGCCTGGGGGCACTCATCCTATCGGTGACAATTGCTGCTGTGTCCCCAGCTCTACTCTAGGGGCTTGTACACAGACCACGCTCTAGCAGTCTTCAGTGCACACATGAAACCAGCACAGCCCGGGGTCCCTTCACAAAGAAGGTGAGACCCCAGCTTTCCAAAGATGGCTCATGATGTCTCAGACCAGGAAAGATTGCGCAGCCACAGCAGCCAAAACAGAAATTGGCCTGAGGGAGGTACTTGGGAGCCAGATCTTTTGGGAGCAAAGAGAACGTGAATCATCACGTACAGATGACCTCATGCTTCCCAAAAGCAGGACTCATCTTCTTGTTGCTCAAGCTTTGAGAATCTCACTTCCTTCCAAACCAGCTCTAGATTGTAACACGGGTGACACGTGACCGACCTGTTCCTCCTCTGCCCCGTAGGGGAGGGGCAGTAATCCACCCATGCTGTTCGGAAGGTGTTTCCACATTTTCCCTTTTTCCTTTAGATACACAGTCTGAATTTCTGGGATTCAGGGTTTAAATGAATGTCTCCTTGAGTGGGTCCCGTTAAAACATTTAGGAAAATGGATGTATACTCACCTACTTTGGCTTCCTTAAAGCTACAAGGGCTCAAATTACCCACTACCTGTGGCAAAGTGTCATTTGGCATTATTAATAGCTAAAAGCATTTATATTTCATTGGAATGAGGTGCACCTACCTCTATTTTAAAAGGGAAAAGTGGGCTGTGACTGGCCATTGAAACTGTTCCCTTTTCTTGGCTCTGCCCCACCCTGCCCTGGGGCCTCAGTTTCTTCTGTAAAATAAGTGGTTGGGTGAGAGTCTCAAGGTTATTTTTAGCTCTCATAAAATACATTATATTTTTACTTGCTGACTTCGTTCTGTAAAAGATGGAGTCTTACCGTTTAGCCCTACCTTAACCACAGTGAAAACTGCATCCAGCTATGAGTGAGAGAACTGAATTAATAGTGGCTTAAACACAAAAAACTTTATTTTTCCAGATAAAGTAAGTACAGGGGGAGGTGGTCTCAGCTGGTGGAGTCCCACCATGCTGTCATCAGGGACATAGGCTCCTTGTGTCTTTCTGGTCCACCTTCACCCACAAATGGCTTCCATCTCCCAAGTCCCCTCAGATCGAAGGTGGTGACCAGCTCAGCAGCCATTAGGACCACCTTACCGATGAGAAGATTAAGGTAAAGAGCACGTTTCAGAGCCTTCCTGGATGTCCCATCCAACACCGTGCCTACACCTCATTGTCCAGAACTTAGTGCCACAGCCACTTCTAGCTGAAGGGAATTGGGGTGTGTGGCCCTTTCTCTGGACATGTTGTTGCCCCAGATAATGCCGGGGTCTGTAACTAGCAGGAAGTAGAGAATGGATGTTGGGCTGGGTTGTTAGTGGCCCCAGGGCAGGGTGTGGAAGAGCCAAACAAAATGAACAGTCTCAATGAACCTAAACAATTGCATTAGTGCAAATAACATTCCAGGTGTGATGAAGTTCCCCTGTGCCCAAGTTGATAGGACTCTTGTGGCCTTCAACCTGGGTTTGTCAATTGCTTCCAGAACAATGGGTAGTGACCCCTGAGGGGTTCTGGAAGAAAAATGTCTGCCTCAAGAACTCAAGAAGACTCTCTTCTCAGACTTGACTGTGGCCACTGCCTCAAATTTCACCGCCAAAGACTTAAGCCACTGAGGTAAAACATTAATGTCTATTTAAAATGAGGATACCCTCAGAAGGGTTAACACGTATAGTTATAACCTGCCATTTCCCTCTTTCAACTGGCTTCCGGTGGGAGATATTGAATTCTGGGGAGAAGACAGAGCGGGTCCTTCAGGCCCACTGAAGTCCTTGCTCACAGAAGGTGGACCTGGGCAGAGCTGGGTGGGGCCCTGATGTCAGAGGGGCAGCATGGGGTTTCCCAGCACCTCAGGGACGAGGAAGGAGTCTGGGAATACCGGCTCTTGTGAGAGACTAGAGGACATGGCCCCGGTGGACTGAGGGCTAAAGATTGTTCGCTTTGAAAGGGACCTCAGTGGTCGGCCCGCACACACCCATTTTATAGATGATGAAACAAAGTCCAAGCAAGGCCGAATGGTCTGACTGAGGCACGCAAACGGCTAGTGGCCTCAGAGCCTGCCTCACGATTCCTAGTCCACGAATTGTACCATGTCACAAGTGGGTTTGTATTTGTTTTGCAGAGGACTAGGGTCCCCTGGAGATAAGGGAGCAGGGGGCCTCTGGGGCTCTAGCAGGGGCAGGACCAAGTTTTGTGGGGCTTGAAGTTTCTACAATTGGTGGAAGGGTGGGCTTTTTAAATAAAAACAACTACAAAATTAAAAATACAAAATTAGGCAGAGAGGCTTGAAGGCTCTCCTTTCATGGTAAACCTGCCACAGGGGTCCTACCATTGATGCAAACAGATCAGCTCCTCCAACCAATGTTTCACACCTGATACTCCTGCTTTAACGCATTTCAGTTAAAAAAAAAAAAAAACTTTGCAAAAAAAGTTTGAAAATCACTGCTTGGCACCTGCTGTCACTCAGCGTTGCTTAGGATAGCCAGTGTGGCTAATCACCTGCCAGCCTTTAATTGGCAGCGTTTTTGAGACAGTAAGTGATTTTCAGTGAGTCACGGGACATATACTTGTTCAGAGCTTAAGTGCGGGGACTCGGGGAAGCACGGCAACCTTTGTCTCACTAGAGAGAATTTGAATAATTCCTGACCAGGGGCCATAAAGTCAGGCGTCATTGATTGTTTAGCTTTTAATACATGTGGATATAAAAATGGCTTTCAAATGAATCATACCTTAAAAAACCAAACACTTTTTTGGAGTGTGTTTTAAATAGTGGTGTGCATTTCTGCCAGTGGATTGGGGAAAGAGAGACAGCTAGAATTTGCAGTACATAGGAATGTGAGAGGCATCTTGGGAAGAAAGGGGCCATCTTCATCCTCAGGGAAGAGGGAGATTGGAGCAACAAGCTTTGTGCGCTGTCGGATTCCTTATAGCCTGGGGGACAGCACTGTACTGAGTGTCCAGGGGTCTTGTCCATTAGCTCCACCCCTTGTCCTTGTGGAATGTCCTTGGATTCTAAAAATGCTGTAAGATATTGGAGTCCGCATGCCAGTGCTCTGGAATCTACTGGGAATATAACAAGACTTTCCCCCCCTTTGTAATTATATTTCTCTTTTATCTCCCACAGCCCCAGGACAGCTTTCCTTGCTCTGAAACTCCAGCGGCCTGGGGGTGGCAGTGCCTGACAGCAGACAGTGGTCCTTAGCAGATGCGGCATATTTGGAGCCAGTGGTGACATCAGGAAAGTATTTGAGGGTGGGGAGGGGAGAGGTGCTTGGTCCTGGCTCTTTGGCAGATGGGTCTGTGAGCTCACCCCCTGAGCTGGCCCCTGGGGACTGCCTGACATCATTCATTCAAGGAATGTGTGGAACTGCGGGACAGCAGGTAAGGGGGAAACATTGGAGAGATGATCTTTCTGTCACCTCAGATTTCAACTACATGGGACTAGTCAAATCCTGTTGCAAAGGGACACGCAAGAGGAAACAGTGCCCCACAAAGAGCACGAGTTCCGTCCTGACGAGGAGTGGGATCTCGGCCCCTGAGCCACTGAGCTACCGAGCCCGTCCGTAAGCCATTGCTGGTAACTCTGGCCAGCAGCACAGAAGGAATTCTCAGGGTGTTGAAGGGAAGTCCGTCTTGAAAAAGGGGGGAAGCTAAACTGACAAACTATGCGTTTGACTGTGCTGAGAGCTTTGTGGTTCTCTGAGAAATCTGGGGACTGAATGAATGGTAGGGACGTGGTATATGCGGGGAGAAGAGGCAGTTACTAACTCCAAACCACAAACCTTCTGAGCGAGGAAATGGATTCACAGCTTACCGCATGGCTTAGCTGCAAACCGTATTTCCACAGTCAGAGCAATGTACTCGCCGGATATGATTTCACCGTGAATGGAAATCTAACTGCGATGGGAGAACACAGGGAGAGTGTGGGTGCGTAGATGTGCTGGGAGTGGAGTGCATAAAAGTTACATAGTCTTCACTCGTAACAGGAAGTCACTAGATAATCTCTAAGACAGCAAAACGTCAAAAAATGGCAACACAAGCATCCTACTGATGATCTGAAAAAATAGTACAAGAACTAACTAAAAGTTTAAAAATGACTGTCTCTAGGGATCAGAGTGGGAGAAGTGGTGGATGGAAAACTTTGTAGACCTACTTGAGTTTTTAAACGATTATGTGTATGACTTTGACCACTATAAGGAATGAAATTAAAAACTTATAGAGAACACAGTAAAAAAATTTCAGCTATACAAAAATGTTTGTTAAAAATTAGCCTTCCTCCATAGAGATACGGATTTTTACCAATTTCTTGTGTATTTTTCCAGTTTATCTGTTTATGTATCTCATAAACAGACAACACATATTTATTATTTATATGTTACACAAAGGGAGACAACCTATAAACACTACACACATTTTATTTACACCAACACACTCTTCTGTGCTTCGCATTTTCATATAATGACATGTCTTGGAGATGTTCCAAACAACAACATAACAAGATCTCCATAAACTGTTTTAGTGGCTGATTATGATCCCGTTGTACAGATGTAACCTCTATTAATGGAATTTGAAGCCACCTCTGGTCTTTAGTAGTGAAAAGCAGACTGCCTTGGGTATCTATGCACATTCACCTTTGTGTAAGTGGCCAAGTACATCTCTAGGATAGATTCTTAGACGTGAATTTTAGGGGTGTTAGGGACACATTTTTAAAGTTTTGCTCTGTGTTTCTAAATTTTCTTCCATACACGTTGTACAATTTGCACACTCACCTACAGCAAATGAATGCCTGTAATATCCCTAATGCATATAAATACTGTTATTGAAGTGTATAACACCAGAATTTTTTCTTTGACAATAAGTGAAAAATTCTCTCTCTCTCTCTCTCTCTCTGCATTTAACTTGCTTTTCTGTAATTGGGAGAGATGACGACTTGTGCTTGCTATCTCTCTAGCCACATAGTATATAAACATTTTAACATACACACACATATTGTTTATATGTTACACAAATAGAGACATGCTGTAAGCATCACACACATATGTTTTGTTTACACACGCATACTCTTCAGGCAATTTAGGAAAGTAAAAAGAGGCAGTACTTGTCCACAGCATAGGCTGCTGTAACTTAATGGAAGAATTCAAATACTGTTTTTTCTGTTGGTCCAGTAACAGCAACAAAGCCTGACACACGTCCAGTTCCCATAAAGCAAAAACTTCTCTTGCACTGGAGGCACACTGTTTCTAGAATGAAGTGAAGCTGGCTGAATCACAACCCACAGAACAAAAGGAATCAGAAAGAAATAAAATGTTTAGAAGCCCTTAAAATAATGGTGGGTTGTGACTGATCAGATATTTCTGGGAACCAATCTGAACAATGGATAAATACTCAACAATAGCAAATAGTTAAGTAAATCAGCAGAAGAAAACCCTATGCAACTTTTGAGAATATGAGGGGGGCCCCCCAAAACCTGGAATTTATTTATAAAAAATTGTGTATTTAGTCTTACATGTTTAAACTTCAGTCACCTTCAAAGTATTTTCCATCTACTGTAATACACCTATTGAGATGTTTTTCCACTTCCCAAAACAGTGTTTGAACTTGTCAATTTGGATGCCTTTTAGTGCTTCTGCTGTTTTTTGTTTCACCTCTTCCACATCAGTAAAACGTTTCATTTTGAGGACTTTTTTCATCGTGGGAACAAGAAAAAGTCGCTTGGGGCCAGATCAGGTGAATAGCGAGGGTGGGGCATGGGGGTCATGCTGTTCTTTGGTCAAAAACTACTGAACACTCAGCACCATGTAGGCAGGCGTGCTCATAAATCACCCACCATAAAATAGGCAAATGTGTTGAGTCTTCAAAAGAAAATTCACTGCAGCCTCTCACAACACCGCCAGTTAGTACACTGCTAGAGATGGGTTCCTAGAACACTCAGCTAGCAGGGGAAGCCTGTACTACAAGGGGCCCACCCTCCAGAAGATAATGCTGGTTTTTTTGGGTTCCCCCTCGTATGATGGTGCTGACCATCCATTCATTCTATAAGAATTCACAGGTACTTGGGTAACAGAGCAGAAGAGGCCCATCCTGGGCCTCAAAGAGCTCACAGTACATTGGGGAAGGAGACAGGTAACAGTTAAAATACAGTGAAATAGAGATTTCCCTGAAAGTTAAAAGAATGTTGAAAATAGAGCATAAGATAATACATAAAAATTTCTTACCACTACATAAAATTATGGGTATGTATACTAACAATGACCACAGATATTTTGGAAATTTACTCATTAAATACCTAAGTTAATTATATAAATTAAGTTTAACCGGTGTTATATTATCCATACAAGTTCAATGTAATGTTCATTACATTTCCATATAGACAGATAGTAGGGAATTAAGATCTCCTTGTAGAAAAGAAAATCTGTAGACTAGTCCTGAACATTACATATTCATGAATATGAAAGAAAGAGAAGTGAGCTTTAATAATGTGCTCAGGAGTAACACCTCCCCTACTGTCTCATGCATATTAAGCCAAAATAGCTGAGACACTTGGTTATTTGATCTTTAATGTTTCTTGCAATCCGATGTTTGAGTTTAAAGTGTTGGTCAGAAAAAAAGAAGTTACCAAGTAGTAAAGGAAGTGGAAAGCATATAAGTCAGAAGGAATTTGGAAAATTATTTCTGCAGAGACAGACTATATCACCTGTCTCTATTTTAAATACTCCTTAGAAGAAAGTGGGGCAAACTAGTTGAAGCTTCTAACATATTGCAAAGACAGACTCATGTAAGAGGTACCTTCTTATCGTGTAAAATTCTGGAGTTGGTCTAGACAGTGGCTGAGAAGAATTCACCTTCCAGCTGAGTCGATCTTGACTGCCAAGCAGGGTCACAATAACACCCAGTGAGGCATGACTACCTTTCCGTTGGCATTAAATGCTTTAGCTTAAATGACCACTGACTTCGGCAAAGAACCAAATATAGGCCGTATCACCTCCCTTCAAACATATCTTTTATCCCTCGGCTCTTGTAGAAAATTCGAGGAAATGAATTTTCAGTAAAATGGGGCTAATTCTCCTGGCAATCGTGCCCCAGCCTTTCTACCCCTATCGTGGAAATGCACAGGAGTGTTGCTGGGAAAGGGAAAAGCAAAGACAGTCAGACAGACAACACACAGAGGAAATGACAAACTACAAAAGCTAGAAAGCATTGTCACCCTTTTTGAAATGATGTTTCTGTTCAATTTGTTTTCCCCAGCAGCTTGCAAGGTAAAGGTGTTGACTAATGAATGGGAGCGGCTTCTAAACAAGACCAGATCGATCCCACCTGGGAATGCAAAGTACCACAGGGCTGGTGGGGGGTCAGGGCTGCTGCCTGGGCCAAGCAGCTGTCCCTCCAGTGACCCTCCAGTGACTGACGTAGGACACATTTCACATCAATCTTGGTTGCGTGAGTGAGACACTTCCAGTGAGTGACCTGACCAGGCAGCCTGACATTTGGCACAGGTCTTTCAGAGAGGACAAGGGTCAGGACTTCCTGGTGAGGCACTTCCTTTATCAGCAGTATCAGCCGACTTGCTCTGAGAGTGTCTTCCCAAAGAGCAAGAAGGTGCAGAGGCTTAGGTGAGGGAAACTCACCAGGACAAGGTTTGCACATGTTCTTTTCTGGTGGGTTCCAGGTAAGGTTTCACAGAATTTCTCTGACTGGGGATGAAACCCCTTTGTCTTCTTGCAAGTCTTTCTCAAATGCAACTCTTCGTGAAGATTACCCTGGTTACATTATTTAAAACTGCAGCTCTTCTCCCACTCCTAATGTCTTAACCCTGCTCTGTTTTTCTTATTTAGTCTGCAAACCTGAAGCATGCAGGTCGATGAACTCGTGTATATGTGGACCCTCATGTAACCACCGTGCAGATCAAGACAGAGAATTCGGACAGCACCCAGACTCAGTGGCCTCTTCCCAGTCATCCCGTTCTATTTTTTTCAAAGCATTTGTCACCTTTTAAGATACAATTTGCCTGATGGGTTCACTGATGTATACAAGCAAGTAGAACAGTGCCTGGCACATAGTAGGCACTCAATAAATATTTGTTAAATGAATGAATCTCCTTGTCCACATTCTCCTCCACCCCCTCCACATGGTTTGTAAGAGAAGCAAACTAGCTTGAAGTGCTCAGTACCTATCCAGGGCTGCTAACTGCGGTGGTAGGGACGGTGTTTCTCACACCTGGGCGTGGGAGCGGATTGGATGTGTCTTAGTGCCGTCTCTCTTCTAGATAATGTTTTCCTGGACAGGCTGAGCACTTGCTGGTGGATCTACATGAAGAAAGGGATCCTTCCTTTAGTCAAGAGTCACCGCGTGATTTGTAGGTTGCAGAGCCCTCCTCGGTGGCCTCCCTCCTTCTGACTCTGCTGTCCCTACTGACGCCATCACCTAGCGTAGAGAATTTGGCTCACCATCCACTCTCCGTCTGCCAGTCAATTGCAGGTTTTGGCCACTCTGCATCTTGGCCATTTCTCCTCCGGGTGTCCCTGGAACAGCCTCTGTGTTTCCAGGCCCACCTTCCATTGCTATATCAGCCTCCCAAGTGGTACCCCCATCTTTGTCTCATCGTCTTCCAAACTATCCCCATTACTTTCTCTGAAACACAACCTTGATCACATCACTGCTGTGGTCATCAACTTTCAATGGTATTCCAGGCTTTCCAGGCACAACTCCCTCACTAGCCCTACGGAGCCCCATCATTCAGCCAGCCAATGGGTCTGCCTCACTGTGACTAGACAGGCCCTGTTCTCAGCTGCTGTACCTTTGCTCTGCTGTTGGATTCAGAAAATAAGCTCTGGTCCAGTCTCATTTTACAGATGAGAAAACTGAGTCCCAGGGAAATTAAGTGATGTGCACTACCTTATCAAAGATCCAGTGTGACTAACGGAAAAGAAACCCCGGACAGTCTAGGGTTTCATGTATCAGTGGTATCTTTCACATACCCGAAGGTCATACAGTGATGGACCAACCACTCTCTGAATACCCTCTCTGTGCAACACTGCTCCCAGCACGGGCGGGGCTCCCAGACGTGCCTGAAGCACAGCCTCCTCCATGAAGTCTCCCTCAAGCCCCTAGTTGGGAGTCTGAACCCTCAGGCCACCAACCTTAGCCTCTGTGACCTGCAGGTAACTAGCATCCTATCTCCTCTGCTACATTTTAAGCGTACTCTGATTCATCTTTGACTTTTCTTCTTTCTTAGTCCCGGGACTTTGTTGCAGGTGAGCAGTAAAATTCTGTTAAAGGTGGGAGCTTCTAGTAAAAGAAGCGTAATGAGCTATATCCTGCCAGGGAGGTGCGGTTCACATGCCAGACTCCAACCATGTGTGCAGTTTAAAATGTCCAACCACAGCGCATCATTCACATACCGCAGCCTGGCTCCCATTGACCCCAATCTTGTAAAGGTGAGGGGGTTTGGTCTCAGCGGAAAACCTGCTGGCTGCAATTACAGGATACGTTTCTCGAAGTCTTTTGACACCATCTCTTTCCCCACCCTCTGCGCGTCGAACCGCGACGCGCCTTCAGTGACCTGTCCCAGAACGTGACTTGGCATCGAGAAAGTACAGCTCCCCTTACTGAGGAAACTCAGGTCCCAGGCGAGCCATGACCCCGACAGCCTTCCGGGCTGGCGCGGTCACCGACCCCAGGTGGTGGCCAAGCCAGCCGAGGGCAGCGGGAAAGTGACGCGCGGCTGGTGGGGCGGGGTGGCGAGAGCGGCCCCCAGAGAGGCGGGAGCACCGGGGAGCCGGGAGCGGCCGCAGCTGCCAGGTCGCAGAACTAAGGAGGCGCAGGCCACCACGGGGGCTCCTACCACCGCTGGGGGGCACCGAGGGCGCGGGGCTCGACCCGGGCGGCGTCTGTCAGCCCAGGGACTAGCCGTCCATCCGCTCTTCGTCCCCGGGAGGGACAAAGAGAGGGCCGACGGCTGGGCCCGCCCCTAGCCTCTGCCTTGCGCGGCGGCCACTGCTGCCGGAGGGAGACGGGAGGCACCATCCCAGAGCAGAGAAACCAGTTTGGCCGGTCCCAGGGATCGGAGAGAAGGGCGGCCGCAGAGGAAGGGCGCGCGGACGCGGGGCGGGGATAGGCGAGGAGCCATTGGCGAGCCGCGAGAGCCGGAGGAGACGCCGCCAACTGGATGAGCTTCCCGGGGCCCCGGGCCAGCCCCCGTGCGCCATGAAGCGCTAGCCCGGCGGCCAGAGTTGGGGCTGGGCGGGCGGCTACTGCGGGCAGGTGTGCGGCGATCGCGCGAAGAGGCGCGCACCCGGCGGATGCCCCAGCCGGGGCCCAGCGAGCGCCAGGTAAGCAGGGGCGCGGCGTCGGTGGCCTCCGACCTCTCCCGCACCCCATCGGCCCCGCAGGTCCTTTGACCGTCCCGGGCCGGCGGACCCTGGAGATCCGGGATGCGGCGGCACCAGCTGTCCGTGCCCTCGGGCTCCTAAATTCGCAAGGGTGGGATTTGGGTGTGGGTGCCGGAGTCTTCGCGGCCTCGGGGATAGAGGGACACAGCTGGACCGGCAGGCAGCACTGTGGAGAGGTCCATGGGGTTTTCACCTGCCAGGAGAAGAGGGAACTCGCAGGAGGTGTTTGGATTCTTCCCTCATATGTATGTAACACCCAAGTCCAGGGTTAAGCTCCGAGGGTCAAGCCTGGCGGGGCTTGCGGGTCCTTGGGATGTGCCGCTGGCTTCCCTGCAGTGTCTGCCGCCCTCTGTGAGTCTCCCGTAGCCGGGTTCTGCTGGAGCCCCCTGTGGGAAGCGATGCCAACGCGTCCGAAACAGACCTTAGGGCCAAGTGTCCCTGGCCGCACCCGCGGAGAAGGATGGCCAGACCGCCTCCACCGCGCCTGCTGCGGGACCAGGCCCCCGCCGGACATGCTCCGTGCGCCTTTGCGCAGGCTGGGAGGTGGTGGGGAAATGGTCACTTTTTCCGTTGATTGTAGGAGGGTACCCGCCAGCTCCCGCGGCCCTGCTACATCCCATCTCCTTCCCTTCCCAGTCTGGTGCCCAGCTCTGTCACCTCGTTTTAGGTGCACGGAGGGCAACTTGTTGGAGTGGGGGGGGGGGTCGTTCAGAGAAGCGCGTGTGTTACCTTCCCACGTCCCCACTCCTTCCCAAGTGAAAGAAGAGCTTGCATTGTCCACGCAACTTATCCCAGGGGGTGTGCGCGCCTGGTCCCCGCGGGGGAGCCTCGGAATGCCGCTCGGTGACAGCTGTAGAGCTGGCCAAGGGTGCAGACGGGGGAGCGGAGTGGACACGCGCAAGTAAGGGGGACGTGGGCCGCAATTCCACCCAGTGAGCCCCCTCAACCCCACCCGACCCTTTCCGCCCGCCGCCCCTGACTGCCTCCAAGTCCTCGGGTAGCTCGGGACGCCGCGTTCCCCTCCCGGAAACCGTGCGCCCTGTTGACTTGAGAAGAGACTCTTTTCCATCTTCCTAGGTCCATCGCCTTCAAATTTCAGTTTCCACTCCTTGACAGTTAAAGGACGCACATGGGCGAAGTGCTTGAATTATCACCCGCCACGAAGTAGCGGGTGCGATCCTTGTGGGTTCACTCCCGGGTCAGGAAGGTCATGGACCAAGGCTAACCGCTTTTAGGAGCAAAAACTAAAAAATGATGTGTGATCAGGGCTGCAGTGATGGTAAATGCAAGCGCATATAAACAGGGGAAACAAGCAACGTGAAGTAGGAGTTTCCATTTTCATCTCATTTGTGTTAGACCGAAGTCACCATTCATTAACTCTGGGCCTATTGTTGCAGGCCTTATTAAAACCCATTATAAATGTGCAAAAGATGACTAATGGTTATTAGCTGATTACTGTCTGGGGTGAAGCCGGCCGGCCTGCAATTACCCCTCTGGATTTTCCTTTTTTTTCACTCTGTAGGAGAGGCTTCCTTCTAATTTTAGGCAAGAAAACGTAACACTTGCTTCTCGTGCTATTCCAGCGGCTGGTGCTTTGGTAATTTTCAGAGATTCTTTGTGTCTGTCATTGAGGGTCAAACAAGGCGCCTGCGGCTCAATACTGAGAACCCGAATGCGTGTGTGAGAGCTCTGGCTACTTTCAGGCTTTCCTTCTGGTTTTCATTTTAAGGAAAATGCATACAAGTGTGTATTTATTACTTGTTAGTTACCGATAGAACTAGGAATACACATTTTTTGTTTTGTTTTGTTTTTAACTGAGGCTTTAAAATCATGATTTGGCGAAGGAAATCACTTAACAAAAAGAAGCCTGCAGGTGTAAGGCGTGTTCAGGATTGGCTCCAGGTTGCACCTGGATTTCAAGCTCTGGGATCGAAGCACTAACGACGCCGACCACATCTGGCTGTGGAAGTCCTTTCCCCGTCTGTCTGCGGCCCTTTCTTTCCTTTTTCCTTCCTTTCTTCTCCAGCAAGGAGTCGTGGAAAACATGTGGATTTAGATCCCCACAGATTTGGGTTCTTTTACTTACTTTAAATTCTATTTAATTTTTACAGTTTATTTTTATTATATTTACTTACTTTTCAAAGTGTATAACCTGCCTTCCCCAGGTAGCTCAGTTGGTTAGAGCAGAATCCCAATACCCCAACGTTGTGAGTTTGATCCCCGGTCAGGGCACGTACAAGAATCAAGCAGTGAATAATACATGGATAAGTGGAACAGCAAATCGATATTCATTCTCTCTCTCTCTCTCTCTCTCTCTGCCCCCTCCCTCCCTCCCTCTCCCCTATCAAAAATCAATCAATAAAATTTAAAAAAATTGTATAACCTCAGGTGAATCTCTAAATTTTCTGAACCGTAGTTTCCTCATGTGCTGGGATAAAAAAGATATCAACCTGCTTGGGTTATGGAGAAAACAGGTGAAAGTCCCTTGCACAAAGTAGGGGTTCCAATGTTGTTTTCTTATTTCCTTTATTAACCATATATTGTTAGAATTAGCATGATGCCTAGGTATTTGGTGGATTTTTAATAGCTTATTACCTTATTAGTCTGACTTTCATTTTGGTTTTCATGACCTGGAATCCAGGTAATTCTCATAATCCACTCCGGAGAGATCCTAATCTACTGGTTACCTTTGGTCTTCAGTTTCAATCCGTGTAAAAGACAGCTGTGGTCTTATGAATGTGGAGGAACTTGCTCTTTAGGTACCAGAACGAGTTTTATCAGGTTCATTCATAACCCGTATCTCTAAAGAGAGGTGCTGTTAAAGTTTCTTAAGCTCTTAATTTTAGGATTTGCTCCTATAGTTGCTTCTAGATTAATCTCCTGGGAAGTTTTTATTTGTGGTGTCTTTAGGTATCTTGTGAGTTTTTAGGCCTGTTTGTTGGCAACATTCAATTAGATTAATTGTATTCATGCCTGGAGGTGTTGTGTTACTTATTAAGATAAGCAAAAATTAATTTGCTGCCAGAAGAGTGTTAATAACACAAAAAAGATAGCTTATCCTTTTTTAATTCTGTGAACTGAGTTACTCCTGAATCCCTATCCCTGTGCCCAGCTAAAAATAATGCCCAGTCTAAGATCTTTTGAGGTCTTGTGTCACTGAAGACTGGCACTGTAGAGGAAGTCTAGAAAGCACACACACACACACACACACACACACACACACACCAGTCTTGTTTCTCATTTTTATTCTTAGAAGACAAATTTTTACTATCTGGTCATTTAGGAACACATAAGTACTGCTGCCAGTCCTTCTAAAACGCATGGCACTTTTAAATAAATTGTCACCAAAACCATGCCCAATGGGAACTGGTGCTTGCTAACTGGTCCCAGTGCGCTCCAGGCCCAGAAGCAGCGTCAACAGAGGTGGGTCGCACGCTCAGGATTCTTTTGACCTAGCTTGGAATCCAGGCCTCACCACTTCCTAGCTGAAAAGCCTACAGCAAGTCACTTAGTCCCTCCCTCTGCCTTCAGTGTCCTCGTCTGAAAACTGGAATGACAGCGGTGACTGCCCCGCACAGTGGTAGAGTGAGTTGGATGGTGAGTTCCAAGTGAGGGAATTAGCCCGAAGGCTTAGTGACCGCTGCATTGGCAGTCATCACTCTGGCTGCGTTGCTGTCACTGTCGCTCGGCACATACTCGTTGCTCACCCCACCATGGCCTCTCTCCTGCACTGGGCAGGAAGCAGGAACCACTCTGTTAGTATTTATTTAGCAAACACAGGAGCCTGTTTGCACCAGGCACGGTCCTCGCCCTGGAGTAGGGGTGAGGTTCTGAACCTCCAAAACCAGGGCTCGAGTTCTGGAACACAGGCGTCCGAGAGCGACACAAAGGACCAGTGTGCTCAGTGACCGAGGGACATGCCCACTCGGTCGCAGCCACAGGGGTCCCTGGCTGCTCTCACCTGGGTGCTCCTCCTGCACAGTGGAGGCGCTTGGGAACTACTGAGCACTGCTGTGCCTCCTTTATCCCCCACTCTGCCTTTCCTTTCCCTCAGCCTCCGTCCTCCTGTTTAAAGTATGAGGTCTGTCCAGAAAAAGTCCAACCTTTGTTAATATAACGAGAACAGTTAGTGCGGCATTGATGTAACCTGACCACCAAGGAGAGTGGACTGGAATGCACATGCGTGAACTATGATGACTTCACTGTACTAGTCAGTGGGGCTGGTAGACACGTTGAGTGAGCATGTGTACTGTGCGGCCATTGCATTCAAAATGACTGAGCAAATAGAGCAACAAATCTGCATCAAGTTGTGCGTGAAGCTTGAACATTCCTATTCAGATGATTCAGGAGGCTGCAGCTGTGGGCAGCTGGTGATTGGCAGCTTCATCACGACAATGCACCTGTTCATGTGTCACGTCTCGTGCAGAGTTTTTGGTAAAACATCAAATCAGGTGACTCAGGCCCCTACAGCCCAGATTTGGCCCCCTGTGACTTCTGGCTCTTCCTAAAACTAAAATCACTTTTGAAAGGGAAGAGATTTCAGACTGTCAGTGAGATTCAGGGAAATATGATTGGGCAGCTGATGGTGATTCGGAGAATTATATGAGGTCCCAAGGTGCCTAGGGGTGGGCAGGGACTGAGGCATCATTGTCCTATGTACAATGTTTCTTGTATCTTGTATCTTTTTCAATAAAAGTCTCTATTTTTCATTTTTCATATTACATGACTGGATACATTCTAGACAGACCTCAAAGACGCATATGTGTGTGTGCGTGTGTGTATTTTTTTTCCCCATTCAAAATTCAGGAATTTCAGTTTCCAGCTCAGTGGATTGAGTACAGGCTGTGAATCAAAGGGTCACCGGTTCGATTCCCAGTCAGGGCACATGCCTGGGTTGCATGCCAGGTCTCCAGTGGGGAGTGCATGAAAGGCAACCACACACTGATATTTCTCCCTCTCTCTTTCTCCTCCCTTTCCCCTCTCTCTAAAAATAAATAAATAAAATCTTTTTAAAAAATTTAGGAATTTCTAAACCTTGAATCTCTTAAAGGATCTGTGCATTCCATATGCTTTCTTAGTGGTGGCACCTGGTAAGCGCTGCCAGTGACAGACACCCTTGGTACAATCCCATTCATCCAGTCATTAGATTTTAAAATGTCTTGAGCATCCTCTCCAGGTACTGCACTGGGCATTGTACCTGTAAGGTCTTTATAGGGTCTGAGTTGCATATTCTTTTTCTCCTTTGGTAGAAAAGTAGATCAGACGTTGTCTCTCTCCCTTCCCTGGACATGGTCCCTCTCCGCATGGAGAGGTGCTTGCATTAGACCCTGGAGCATGGCCCAGGCCACTTCTAGCTCTGAAACTCTGTTTTGTTATCAGCCTCCAAGTCCAGAGAATTTGCATCTGATAATGGAGAGCTGGGCCTGGAAGCTGTGGGGGGTCAGGGTGGGAAGCCCACTGACTCTGGGAGGACCGAAGTCACCCTTGCTCTGGGGCAGTCAGTCCTTCAGCGATGACAACCACCCGCCCTCTGGGGGACGTAGAAGCCTGGCACTTCTGTGTGGGGTGCATGGGCAGCCTGACCTTTGGTTGGTAGCTTTGGTCTTTATTTACAGGGCTGTCATTTATGGCTTTGTCTCTTTGCAGAGTGGCTTTTGTTCACCGGAGTTGAGGTTTGTTTGCTCTAACACAGGCAGTGTTTGAAGTCAGTTTTTTGACCTCCACTCATACTGAGTTGAGCTGGAACATCCTCATTGGAACTTCTCAGGCAGCCAGCGTTATCCTCAAACAGCCTCTGGCCATCTATTCTTGCCCTTTGGGGAAGCTTCCAAGGGTTGGGCACATATGGATTTTACCAAGTGTGGTGTGACTTTTGCGCAAATCCTTACTCTGTCTTCTTGGGATGCAGTGAACTACTGACACCATGCTCTGTGATCTGTATATGATGGGCAGATGCAGAAAAAATGCTTAATCTCTATTAGCTCGATAGCCGTTTGACTTGGGCAGTTTAAAACGAGGATCTGTATGGGTCGGGTTTTGCACATTTCTCGCTGGGAAACATTGGCCCTCCCTCCACATTGGGAACAACGCGAGGGCGTGTAAGCCAGGCAGTAAGAGCTAAGAGCGTCTCTGAGCCTCTCGAATTTGTGATAAAACAGAGCGAGTAAGTGTGTGGCTTTTATCAGACCGTAGACATTGCGAAAGTGAGGGAAATCTGTATCTCCGGGGCTCTTCATGATCTGAGCTTAGGGAAGAAGCTGGTTTTATGGGAGTTGTGGTAAAATGTTTATGAAATGTACCATTCTCACCAGTTTAAAGTGTGGATCCAGTGGCATGAAGCACATTTGCAATATCATGCCATTATCGCCACCATCCGTCCCCAGAACCTGTTCATCATCCCCGATTGAAACTCTGTGTCCATTCAACAGTAACTCCCTCTTCCTCCTTCCCCGTAGTCCCTGACAACCTCTCTTCTGTTTGTCTTGAGGAATTTGGCTATTCTAAGGTACCTTGTGTAAGTAGTATCCTGTAGTACAGGGCGGGACACATATAATACAGCTTTATAGCTGTGAGTACGTGAAGCAGCTTATTCCTGTATTATTACTTATTAATTATTGTATTGTTTTTCCATACAAACAACTGTAAACCTGCTTGTGCCCCACCCCGTATTGGTCCTTTGTGACTGACTTATTTCATGCAGCGTAATGTCCTGAAGATTCATCCCTGTCATAGCATGCGTGAGAATTTCCTTCTGCTCTCCGAGGCTGAGTAGCGTTCCATTGTATGTCTATAGTACGTTTTGCTTACCTGTTCATCTCCTGGTGCACGTTTGGGTTGTGTCTGCCTGTTGGCTATGTTGAATGGTGCTGCTAGAGCTTGGGCACAGGAGGACCTTCATGGTAGTTTTTGAGACCTCGCTCGGTGTTCCAAGATTTATCTGTCACCAAAAGTGGGTAGGATGCGCAGGGACATGTAGTATTTAACGTCCCACTTCACACATCTTGGGAAGAACTCGGGGAACTGCGAGGGGGATGGTTGTATTGAAGACACGCGTAGGGAAGCCCCATGCTTCTCCTTTTCACCTGTAGCTGCTCTTAGGAAGCTGGTGGTTCTTGGGCGTTCCATCACCCAACTGGCCCGTTGTGTGGCCGGCAGGATGCTCTGTGCCAGTGTGGGCGTAAAAGCACTGGGAACCCGGCTTTCTGATCTGGAGAACTTTGCGGGAGGGAGGGCATTCTGTAGTGGAGGGAAAAAGAATCCTTAGCTTTCCTCCAGAATTAACTGGAATAAACAAACTAAGAAACAGATAAATAAATATTCTGGTGGAGGGAGGGTTAGAATGCAAGGAAAACCAACATTTACATGTTTGAAAAATTGAATACTTATAAAAGTCAAACTGTGTTCTCCCTCAGGGTGAAATCCATGGTTTCTAAAACAAGCTTTAAGGCAAAATGTCAATTCTAGACTGTGGGGTGGCAGAATGACCAAACGTGGCAGCTGCGGAAGAGCCCGTTTGCACGTGTGGCAGGAGGACCAGACGCCTTTCTGCAATGATTAGGTGTCAGCACATCTTAGTCTCTGTTTTCTAGAGAACAACAGACTCTCGTATGAATTTATGGTCACACTGTGCCATGAAAATTAGCCAAAATAAGGATTTGCATGTTTAATTTTAGCAGGGTTTTTTTTTTAAACCCTACATCTTCAAACTGACCCCAAACACCACCCTCCTTGGGTGTCATTCCATCCTCCTGTCCCATGCCAGCCACCGCCACAAAAATGGTATCAGAGCTAACACGGCTAGTCTCTCCGCGTTGATATTTTGTCCAGCTCAAGTTGAGTGAGAGCGTTTAGAAGTTTTTTTTATCAGTCTAAGGCTCCCTCCATTACATAGAAAACCATAGTGGTAATTCCGATGTGTCTTTGAGATTACTCAAACCAACACTGTTTTTAAAGCTGAAGAAAGTTTGCTCAGGCCCTGAACTCTTAGGTACTGGTAACTGTTGGTCTCATTTCCTGAGTTCTAGCTTGAATAGCCAAAGCAATAAACCGGTGGCTTCTCTTTGAGAGTGTCCTATCTCCCCAGACATTCTACATGGGGGACCCTCCTCCATAGTGTTAGAAGTCTGAAACAAAGAGGCCTCACTTTGCTAGCTAGACAGCCAACAGATACTTTCAAAGCACATCCTGTGTGCCAGGCACTTGGCCTCTCCCAGGGAATCAAGTAGGTAAAGAGTCTGCCCTCGGGGAGCTCATATTCTAAGAGAGGGGAGTTGGAGTAGAGAATAAAGATAATAAATATGTACATTATATGGTGTGCTTGGAGATAAGTGCTTCAGGGGATAAAAGGAGAAAGCCAAACAGAGTAAAGGGAACTGGGGGAGCCCAGGGGAACAGGATGCAATGGCAGAATGGAGGAGGTGGCATCCACTGGCCAGGAAGAGGGTGAATCATGAAGATCTTGGTTCAGAGTATCCCTGGCAGAGGGGACAGATGTCTTGGTGCACAGGCCCTAACAGGGGAGTGCCTGGCTCCTCTGATGAATTGTGATGCTATTCCTCACACCTGTAAGTGGGGAGGGGTAGGGGTGGGGAAGAAAAGACCAGAGCAGAGAGGTAGGGGAGCACCCTTGTGTAAGGTTCCTAGGCGAGTAAGAACTTCAGGCACCAGTGCAGGGCATGGCCTGTTGGAGTAGCATGATCTGTGATCTGACCTGCATTTCCAAAGGGCCATCCTGGTTGCTAGGCGGAAATCTGGCAGAGGGTGTGCCCCCAGGTTGGAAGACCATTTAGGAGGCTTGGACCCACCTGTGTGAGGTGTCTGAGAGAGAGAAGGTTGTGGACATATATATTTTAAAGGTATAGCCAACAGGATTTCCAGACAGCTTAGATCCTGGGTGTGAGAGAAAGAGGAGCCAAAGGTAACTTTCTTGGCAGAGCCCGGGGGCAGGCGGAAATCTGAGTTTTCAGATGCTGTAAATTCAAGGGGCAGTGTTCAGATCACTCATAGTAGGTTATCAAGGGGCCCTTCAGGAATACGTATATGTATATAAGATTTTGGCTCAGAGAACTTGTACTATGTTTATCACAGGAAGCATGGGATGAGGTGTGGGCATGTCTTCCAACTTTGGTGGGGTAGAAGGGCAGTGTCAACAACAACAAAAAGAAGATGATGTGCATAAAGCAGAGACTTTCACTGCGTTGGCAAGAAGATGGCCTGGAGGGGCTGGCGGGCCCTGCCCCCAGCCTGCCCTGCTATGTGTGGGTCAGGGAGGCAAACTGCCCAATTCTCAAACGCAGGCAGGCCACCCCTGTCTCAATCCACATATAGGGTCTTTTAAAACAGCTTTACTAAGATATAATTCATATTCCACATAATTCATCTGTTTAAAGAGGACAGCCCTATCGTTTTTAGCATACTTACAGAATTGTACAACTATCACCAGAACCTATTTTAGAAAATTTTCATCACTCCCCCTGCCAAAAAAGATACCCCACCCCCTTTAGCCATCACTCATATTCTCTTCTGCCCTCAGCTCCTGCCAGCCTCTCATCTACTTTCTGACTCTGAATTTGCCTATTGTGGACATTTTATATAAATGGAATCATACGATATGTGATCTTTCATGTTTGACGGACTTAGCCTAATGTTTTCAAGGTTCATCCGTGTTGTAGCATTGATCAGTACCTGCTTAATTTCTTTATATTGCCACCTGCGCGCGTTACTTTTGCACATGATGCGTTCTAGAAAAGAACACAGGAAATGGAACTGTGTGCTATGCACAAATAGACTGACTTCCATGTGATACAGGGAGTTGGGGGTGCCCAGAGAGCCAAATGTGTGGGTGCACACATGTCACTTTGTTCCCTTTCACAGTTGAATACTAAGTCCATGGAATTTGCCAGTGGACTTAGGCTAGTGGCTTTCTGGTGGCCTGATGGTTTTCTTTCATCCAGTGACTCAATAATTATTTATTAAATACCTATGACACTCCAGGCCCTGTGTCAGGGACTGGTGATTAGTTCAGGGATGAACAAAACAGACACGGTCCTCTTCCTCGAGGGGCTTACAAGGTCGTGGGTGCGGGGTGACAGGAGTAGATATTAAACAAAATATTCAACAAAAGATACATGAAAGAAGCTGATATTAGAATCACGGTCTATGAGATGCACTTCAAAGAAAATAAGGCATTACTAGGTAATAACGAGAGCCTACTTTAAAATGGCTGAGAGGGACCCAGACGGCCTTTGAGGGGTGAATAGATAAAATGTTGTATGTCCACACAGTGGAATATTATTTCGTCTAAAGGGAAGGAGATTCTGACCCATGCTCCAGCATGGATCAACCTTGAAGACGCACTGCTGAGTGAAATAGGCCAGACACAAAAAGACGACTGTTGTGTGACCCCACTTCTGCGAGGCACTTACCGGAGTCAGATCTATAGACACGAAAAGAAGAGGGGTAACCAGGGGCCGAGGGGAGGGGAGATGGGGAATTTTTTTAAAAAGATTTTATTTGTTTGTTTTTAGAGAGAAGGGAAGGGAGGGAGAGAAACATTGATAGGTTATTTCTCACATGCCCCCAACTGGGGACCTGGCCTGTGACTCAGGCATGTGCTCTGACCGGGAATCAGACTTGCGACACAGGCCAGCACTCAATCAGTCCACTGAGCGACACCAGCCAGGCGTGGATGGGGACTTACTGTTTAATGAGTACAGAGTTTCAGTTTGGGATGACGAAAAAGTTCTGGGATTGGATGATGGTGATAGTCACAGGACAACATGAATGTTCTTAATACCACTAACTATACCCTTAAAAATGTTTTAAAATGGTAAATTATATGTACATTTTACCACAAGAAAAAAAAGTAGCGCAGGAGAGTCTCTGGGAAGGAATTAGACTTAAGCTGAGACCTGAAGGATGAGCAGTCCCAGGTCAGCGCTTCCGCTGGTCCAGCCAATGGGAACAGCATGTGCAGAGACCCCGTGGTGAGAGCTTAGTGCTGTGACCTTGGAACTGCGAGAAGGGAGTGATAGTGGGACAGGAAGCATGGGATGAGGTGTGGGCACGGACCCCACAGACAGGAAGGCCCTGATGTATATTTAAGCCATGGAGCGACCAGGTTGGGTTCCTGGTTTCAGCGGGTAAGTCAGGCAACGATGTGGAGAAAGGGCTGGGGTGGGAGGAGACCCATCAGGAGACCATGGCAGTGCTGGAGAGAGGGATGATGGGGGCTTGGGCTGGGATGGCAGGAGTGGAGATCAGATACGGAGAGAAGGAGCTGCATTTTTAGAATTAGAAGTGGAATCTTGGTCTTGGAGATACATCAGATTTGAGAACCTCTGAGAAGAGAGGTGGCAAGTGGCTTCCAAATTTCTAACATAAGTTGCTGAAGATAATGGTGTCAGAGACAGAGGATTCAGGTGCAGGATTGAGAATTTAGTTTTGGGCTCGTTAAGCTGTTCCAGTTGCTGGGACACCCAGGAGTGGCCAGAGGTCAAGCTTTGACAGATTCAGATGTCTTGGCTGGAGACCTGAAAGCTTGGGAACTGGAGGATGGAGCTGAGATTGAGAAACTATAAGGACTTAGGAAATGAGTGCTTCCTAGCCTTAGGGTCAGCCTTTAAATTTTGGCAGTTTGTGAAATCACATATTTACCTATTTTTGGTGCGATAAAGCATTCAAAGTTGGGCCACCAAAAAGCACTTGTGCAAGTGTGCCAGCCCTGCTTTCTTGCCCAGGGGACAACAGAAGACTGAGGCAGTGTAGTCTAAGAGGCCCACCAGATACAGCGCAAAATGTTTACCTGGGGCAGGAGACAGCCAGTGTGTATTTAATGGGAACTTGCCAAAGTTTGGGAATTTCTCATGGGAAATAAAGAATTTGATTGGCTTGTGTGGCCTCACCTAAAAAGCAAATCATTCTTTCTAATGGTGTGTATAGGCTAATGTGACAAAATGGCGTTGCCTTTGTTGGCAAAGTACTGTACTTCCCACAAGTAGTATTTACCCACTCAGTCCTGTGGTGTATGTGTTTGCCGGCCCCTTCTTGCAAGTGAAGGAACTGTAACTTGCCTGAGGTCTCAGAACTAGTAATTTACAAAACCAGAACTTGAACTCAGATTTCCACTTTTCCAAGGGTAGGGCTCTTTCCAGGACCTCACAGCTGATGGTTGGAAAAACAGTACAAATGATCCAGAAAGAGATTAGCAAATAAAAATGCAGGGCACACAGTTAAACTGGAATCTCAGATAAACAAATAAATTTTTAACATAAGTATGTCCCATGCAATATTTGGGACATACTTACACTAAAAATTATTCAGTGTTTATCTAAAATTCAAATTTACCTAATGTATTCTATATTTCATTGGACAACACTAGCCGGAAATGAACTTTTGGAAAACAGAACTGTTTGTAATTTGAGGACTACCTGTATATTTAAGCTCTATTTCACAACTCCTGGATCGTCCATGCATGTTTTTGAAATTTCAGGGTGGGAGTGGAAGGTAGATTGATTTTTTCCTAGTCTCTCAAAATGGCTGTGTCATGTTATTCTCTTGGTCTTTAATGAACATTTATGATTCGTAATAAACAGCAGTCTGGTATAATGGGCCCTGGGTTCAGAGGATGTCAGATCTGGTCAACCTATTTTCCCGTTCTTTGACCTTGGCTGGTAATAACAATGCTTGATGTTGTTGTATCACTTCATAGATTTAAAATCTTATTTGGGAGCCGTTAGGACAGATATTATCGTCATGGAACAGATGAGAAACCCAAGAAAAAGCAGGGTTTGGGTGGGTGTCTCCAGTGGCCAGGACTGGGCAAGGACACTTGTCCCAAATTTCAGTTCAGTGATGATTATTCATTTTGTTTTCATTCTTTAAAAAAATTTTTTATTGGTTATTTTAGAGAGAGAAAGAGAGGGAGAGAAACATTGATTTGTTGCTCCCCTTACTTATGCATTCATTGGTTGCTTCTTGAATGTGCCCTGACTGGGGATCAAACACTCAACATCGGTGTATCAGGGTGACGCTCTACCTGGCCAGGGCCATTGGTTCATTTTCTAATCTTCCATTTCTTCGTGCATTAAATCATAGCGGTAATATTTTATCGGTTATCCTTCTAGTATAGTTCCATGAGTGTTTGTAGTCTTATTGGTCATCAGATTACAGTTTTAAATATATTGTACATGGTATAAATTTCAATACTGCAGGTTAAGAAGTCAATGAAACATATAATTTTCTGATGGCAGATAAGTACAATAGATTCTGTTTTGATCATTCCATATATTCACTTTTATAAAGTATTTTTATGTCGACACAATACTACAGGCACCTTTCAGAGGTTTATAAAATTTCAAATGAGGCCTTTTTATTTTAAAGGCTTTTTCCCTCCTTTGAGAGATTTTTAATCTTTAGAAAAATGAAATCAACATTCATGTACCTGACCACAGAGGTTTGACAAAATTTGGAGACTTTATTTATTTATTTTTAGAGAAAGGGGAAGGGAGGGACAAAGGAAGAGAGACATCTATGCATGAGAGAAATTGGTTGCCTCTCTTATTCCCCCAACCAGAGACCTGGCCCACCACCCAGGCATGTGCCCTGACCAGGAATCGAACCAGTGACCTTTCAGTTCACAGGCTGGTGCTCAATCCACTGAGCCACACCAGCCAGGGCCAGAACATTTTTAAATAACGAGACTTTTTTTTGTAAATCCTCACCCGAAGGTACATTTATTGATTTTATTTTATTTATTTTTAAATCCCCACCTGAAGATACCTATGTGCATTGGTTTTGAGAGAGAGAGAGAGAGGAAGGGAGAGAGAAACATCGATCAGTTGCTTCTCATGGGTGCCCCAACCAGGGATCAAACCCCAAGTCTTTTGGTTTACAGGATGACGCTCCCACCAACTAAGCTACCCGGCCAGCGCAAGACTTCTCTTTTAAAGTTGAAAATGTGTAAGCCTACACAATCAATAAGGCACTAAAATTCAGTTTTGGAAAAAACTCATGGCAAAGACCAGTCAGAGTAACAAGAGGAAATCCCCAGCGTGCCCCGTGCTACCCAGCCTCGGGGTTCTAGATGGACTCTTATGCTCGCTTTTTATCAGATGAAGTTATATCTTCTTAGATACAGGTCCCTTTGCTTGTGTCATAAGGAAATCAGTGAGTAGAATACGGCTTTAATTGCACTTGGCACAGGTCAAGGGAATATAGAGGTTAGGTGTTTGCAAGAACTAAAGTACAGTTTGCTTGCTCGTGAAGTTCTGTTTGCTACGTTGTGTTAGGGCATTCATTGCACAATGATTTCCGGTCCAGAGTACCCTTAGGGTTTAATGTGAGTGTCAGAACATTTATTGCCTTCAAAATTTTGTATTCGAATACTTCAGATCTTTTACACAACATTTCTCCTCTAACACCCTGTTGGTAGGGCCTTGTGTTCTTTAGAGTTGGTCCAAGCTCTAAGTTGTCACGGTCGTTTTTGTGTCCTGACATGTTCAAAGCCATTGTTATCGTCCTTATCTGGCTGTATTTTGACCTGTCTGACGAGACAAAAGTGATAGTATCTCTCCTTTGGACTCAAGCACATCTTAATTTTTTTTTTAACTTCCTTTAACATTTTTGGGTGGTTCCTATTTTTCATGAATGCTTAGGAGACCACACTTCATTGCTGAAATGAAGGGGCTTAGTTTAGAAGGTCATCAGCAAAATCCCCAGCTCTAACATCCCTGTATCTTCAGTTGACTGGATCCTTCCCTCTGTCCCAATCAGTTTCTACTTAAAAGGTGATCCTCAGGTTTTTTTTTTTTTTTTTACTTTTTCATTTCTTCACTTATTTCCTGGACTGTAGCAGGCACCATCTTTAGACAAACGGTGTTTCACGTTTGCACGTATTCTTAGCCATCTTATTAAAATGGCAGGGTTATTGCTCCCTGCCGGCCTGTTACCTCACTGGTGTATCTCCAGAGCACCCCAGACACAGCACAGCAGCTCTGAACCCCAACCAGTTTAGATGATGACTTCTCTCCAGCTGGTGCTTAAGCCAAAAACCTGGCCTTGAACCGTGACCTCTCTTTCTCCCATTTCCAATCCATCTCTAGGTCTGTTGCTTCTATCTCCAGAAGATGTTGAATCTGCTTGTTCATCTCCCCTGCTAGCCACCACCCCCCCTCTCCTGGACCATCCCGGAAGTCTCCTCCCTGATGTCTTCATTTCCACCCTGCCCCCTCCAAGCCCCCAGCAGCCTTCAGATCCCAGAGCACATCCACACCCAGCCACAAAACCTTTCCCTGTCGTGGTTTCAACAATATTTACCTCCTCTCTGTGGCTCGCTAGGCCCAGCCTGCTCTGACCTCTGCTTCCTCCCCACAGTCCCATTCTTGTCCTCCTTCACTTTCCGGAGCATGACAAGCCCCTTCCTGTCTCGAGTCCTACACATTTGTTGCTTTCTCGTCTGAAAAGCTCTTCCCCTTATCTTCTGCTATTCAGCTCGCGTCGTTTCCTCAGAGCCCTCTCTGACCACTCTAATTAAAGTAGGTCCCTCCGAGGTGCACCCCCTGCGCTGCTGGTCGTGCTCAGGATAGGGTGACCCCTTCATTTATTTGTGAGCTGAGCGCTGTGCTGCTCTGTGAGCCTGGCAGCTTCCTGGGGAGCAACCACGTCTGTTCTGCTCTGGAGAGCTCAGAGGTTGATAACAGCTAAAGCTTGTTGTCTGATGACTAGTGGTGGAATATTCGTGGGACTAGCTGCTCCCTGGGTGGGTGAGTCACTGAATGGAGACTAGCCTGAAGTGGTGAGGGAGGGACGTGTGAAACGGGAGGCTCTGGGAGCCCAGAGAAGGGAGTTTCTAACTCAGTTTGGGGTGTTCAGGAAGCTCTCCAAGAATGAGTTACATGGGAGGGCAGGCCTGAAGGATGATTTGGAGTTCCTCAGACTTGGGAAATAATATGATGTTCCAACTGGGGTGGGGACAAGACTTCAAATTAGATGGGTCCTAAAGAAAGTCTAGCCTCTGGTCATGCCCCCATGTGGATGCCATGGACATTCAGAAAGTGGCAGCCTCCACAGTGGCCACCAGGAGCTCCTCAAACACTCACGTTCGTGTGGATGTCCTGGGGAACTTGCTAAAGTGCAGAGGCTGGGTTTGGCGGGCAGTGAGGTTTGTAATTCTCACAAGCTCTCGATGCTGCAGATGCTGCTGGTCTGTAGACCTTTCTTTGAGTAGCAAGGACACAGGACGCAGAAGACCAGTGACAATGTTGAAAGGACAACAGCTCTGTCATTACCTGCCCTTTGACACATGGTAAAGGAGATGGCTTCTGTCTTTTCTCCAATACCAAATTTCCTTTTACACTCTCTTTGGTGAATCATGTAAAGAAGTATTTTATGACTTCATTTTAGGCAGCATGTACCAGGTACATTTGTTATCTTTAAAGTTCTTACTTAACACAGACCCTCCTATAGTCCAGCAAATAGAAACATAAAAAAGAGCTGGTTTGGAGTCCACCCTGTTACGTGCTCACCATCATTTTCAAAGGACCACAAGAAGCCATACTAGTACTTTTGTTGAACGGAAATCCACCTGAGTATCATCTTCTCCATCACACCTGCACTCCTCCAGGTGCATTGTCTCCTGGAATCTGCACATTGTCTATTTTATGGTTTCCCTGCTGAGAAACCATAGTCTGGACAGTCTGTTCTCTGCCGCTTGTCATACTTCTGGGCACTGCCCCTCACTAGCCTGAGTATCTTCAGAAAAGACAGATCAATATTAACCTAGGCCAGTCATTATTCACAGGGTAAATCTGTTTTCCTAAAAGAACCATATCGCAGCCCAGACTCAAACACATGGATCTCACATTATCTGGAGCCTTCTTTAAAATATACAAACCAGAGGTGACAGAGGAATTTTCTGTATGTGGGAATGTGTGGTCCATTCTTGGCTCTGCAATAAATGAGGTTCTCAAACTGGGCTGCACATTAAAAGTACTTGGGGAACATCAAATATACTTATACCTGAGCCCCAGCCTGGAGATTCTGCACCCAACAGAGGTACATCTGGGGTGACTCTAAGGTAGACATGGTAGGAATTGGCCGTCTATGGGATGCCTTCCCTTGGGTCTGTGGAAGTGTCCAGCTATAAACACATGGGAGAAGTGATTGAAATGAATGAGTGATGTAACTCAAAGACAGTGGACCAGAGTCTGGAATGCATCAGCTGTGGGTGGCCTCGGTCAAGGCACCTAATAACCTCACCGCTCTCATCTGTGCAGTGATTTGCCGATTATAAAGCACTTTCACATGAAATATCTTCTTTTCACAAGAATTCTAAAGAGAGATGGCAGGGCAACTTTACCTCCTGTCCTTTCTCCAGGGAAGGCAGTTCCTCATGATTTGGATTTAGCTGCCACAGCTTCTGGCCTGGGGTGTGTCCCCTGGCCATCCTAGACTGGGTTAAGTACAGCTTCTCCAAGCTTCCACCCAACCTGGGACACATCACCCTCTCCTGGCACACATCACCCTCTCCTGGCACTTACCACACTGAACGGTAATAATCCTGTGTTATGGTTTCTCTCTCCTTGAGAACAGAGCATCATATTTTTTTCCTCCCAAGCATCTACTCGCTAATGGGCATTCAATATCTGTTTGATGATTGAATTACTACATTAATCACCACTGTAGAGATGGGGTATGAGGCACAGGCAGACTACATACAGGCCTCCCACTCACCTCACCTAACCTTTCTGAGCTCCAGTTCTTCTTGTGAAAGTGAAGAATTTGGAAATTTTCTCTAACAACCCTCAGAGCTCTCACATGGGTGGTGTTCTGGTCTATCTGGTAGTGTTGTAGAAACTCAACAAAGCTCTCCAAATGGGTGTTGAACAATCTCAAGAGTAAAGAGTAATCCCTAGCTGGGATTACTCTTTACTCTTGATGCTAAATTGGTTGAAGCATCATTCCAAAATGTTGAGTACACCAAAATTTGTGGGTCCGAGTCCCAGGGCACATACCTAGGTTGCAGATTCAACCCCCAGTTGGGGTGTGTATGAGAGGCAGCCAATTCGATGTTTCTCTCTCTCTTTCTCTCCCCACCTTCATCTTCTTTAAAAAAAAAATCAATAAATATATCCTTGGGTGAGGATTAAAATGCAAGAATAAAGAATGTGATCAAAGTAACCCTTTTTTATTTGCAGGAACAGAAATTCTTATTTACACTTGAGCCTAGACCAATAACTGAGTTTCTGCTATGCTTCAAATTCACCTTGAGAGTTTGAGAAAGTAGAAACTCCCATGTGTGTTGCTTTATTTTCTCTGTTGTTCCCCAAGTGATTCTGAGGTAGACCAACTGGCATGTAATGCCCCCTTTCTGGTGTTCTGGGGATTGCTCATACCTGACCTGCAGCGTCTCTCTCTGTGCATGTCTTCAAGTCTGTTTTGATGACTTTACATAGCTGGCTGAGGCAAACAGCCCTGTCGGAGCAGGGAGCACTGTCCAGCCTCCCATACATCCAACACTCATTGCTGAGACAAGGAAGTTGTCTTCTGTAGTTTTTGATGGAGTCAGGGACTTGGCTGCTGAGACTGGACTGTTGACCACTCAGAGACCATTTCCTAATCAGCTGGGGTGAGGAGCGGGGGTGGGTGTTCTGGATGACAGAAGGGAAAAGGAAATGTGAAGCCTCCTCTTTTTTCCCAGGGTGAAACTGTTCTCAGGAGAAATGAATTTTTCAGTTTGTACTATATTATTTTTATCAGTTGACTCCTTAGGCCAAAGCCAGTGAGGAGATTTGTAAGGGTTGCAAAATGTAAGGATTAGGTGAGTATATCGAAGAATTGAAATGAAATCATTTCTCTGGTCTGGAATAGGGCTGCTGAACTATCGAAAACCCATATTCAGATGTAATTGTAAGCTCCCTGCCTCCGCATTTTCTGAGAAGTTTTCTTTTTCTTGGTCTCCCACCAACCGAGCCCTGAATTGGTAGCCAGCTTACCATAGTTAGCAGTATGATAAGATCTGACACTTTTGTTGAACTTCCCATTTTGTAATGTATGTAAACATACAGCAGGCTGATCCTTACAGCTGCTCATAATGACTTGGGGACCATTTACAGGGTGACTCCTATCCAACCTTCAGTCAAACTCACCTCATTTTCATTTTGAAAGGACTTTTTTAAAGAAACTGATAAGTTGAATATTTTTTAATTTCTTTAAGGATTTACTTACGTGAGTAAAAGATCTTCTTCACTTTACCTTTTCCAACTTTGGATTTTAAAAAAATGTTCTCTGTATTTATTGCTGTCTCCCAGGCAGTTTTACATATACAGACAAACTCATGAAGGTGAAATTCATCATGATCCAATGTGAGGGTCAGATATGTGGCCTTCAAGGTCAGTTGATTTATTCAGCTTTTGAACTCCAACATTTGTATGCCACAGTGGCTTACAATGGGCTCAGCAAAATGAGAGTGTTACATTACACCTGAGTATTTCATTTCTCTCTTTTTGAAAATTATTTTTAAATATGTTTATTGACTTTATAGAGAGAGGAAGGGGAAGAGAGAGAAACATACATCGATCAGTTGCCTCCCGTACACACCCTGACCAGGAATTGAACCCACAACCTAGGTATGTGCCCTGACCAGGAATCGAACCCCCAACATTTTGGTGCACAGGGTGATGCTCCAACCAACTGAGTCACATTGGCCAGGGCTCTTTCTCTTTCATTGAATGATACAGGAATTGATACTTAATCATTCCAAAAAAGATAAAAACACCATATTCAATATTGCTAAAATTAAAAAATGGGCATAATAGACCACAACTGAGACCACCTTTGATTTTCTCCCCCCAAGCAAAACTGTATCCAACTTTATTAAAGATAGTTTTCATAAACAGTCATGGCATTTCAGGCAGGACAATCATCAAGAGTACACAACAAATTTAAACTCCCTTTTTCCATGGGATGCCGAGATCAGAAAGCTACTATAGAATCCAGTGAAGGCTTCATCTGATGCTCTGCACAGGGAAAGTTTAGAGTGAGGGCTGACATTTCCCTTTAGGCATGCGGTTTAATAGCTTTTCACAAGCCAACCCTGACTTTCGGTGAATGAAATGAAAATGGCAGAATTATCAATCTGTAGATCCACAGTCTAAAAAGGAATGGCTGCTCTTTTGAGGGACGCCATCCCAATGGCAACGCGGGGAAGTCTAAACCGCCCAACATACTGGGAGCCATTTTTGGGGGGGTCAGGTCCCAACAAGTCTTTGGGCTTAAAGGAGTCAAGTCTATGCTTAAAGCGGAGAGGGACAAGGGACATAAAAACGACTTTTAGTTTTCCCACACCACAAGGTGTGTCTCAGCATCATGGGACCAAGAAGAATCTCTCCAAACCAGAAGGGATGGGTGCTATGTTCCCACATCCATCCAGCTTCAGAGACATTCTTTTAGTACTATATGCCCTTTCCCAAAAACAACACAAAGTGTTCTGTGTGCTAACAGCACAGCTTAAAAAAAAGTAAAACAAAATTCTGTATTTTTGTCAAACTTGATGAAAAGTAGCGTTTCAAACTGTACAGTCACCAGAAATACAGAGTTATAAAAAATGCACACCCTTCACTGGGCATCTGCAGCATCTGCAGCTTTCTGCACCCAGTCTGTTTCGGCATCTTCATTTTTTGCCGGGTTATTCCCATCCTTGCCAGCATCAAGTTTCCCCTTTTTCCCTTTGGGTACCTGCTCTGCCTCCTTTGCAAGGGCCTTTTCAGGCTTGGGCCTGGCTTGGGAGGAGCAGGTTTAGCTGATGACCTGGCAGATCTTCTCTGTGGCTCGTCCTTCACCTTGGCTTCATCTCCTGTAGCATCCCCTCAGCCTTTCTCTTGGACACGATGGTGATGGTGGCAGGACATCCAGGCAGGATGCAGGGATGCAGCACTGTGTGGGCTTTGGTTGGTCCAGGGGTCATTCTCGCCGCGTCTTCACACTGCTCCCAACTTTGATTTTAAAAGTTCATTTTGAATTTTCTTTTTGCTTCTTCTGGATGCCCTCCAGCTCTGTCCCTGATTGCTCATAATGCTTGGTACCTTCTGATGCTGTTTTGAGTCAAGTCATGTCTCTCCGGCTCTTGTTTACCACTAGACTTCTCGTGCTTGTTCCATACGAGCTGTCTCAAGTGATTTTTGACCATATTTTGGACCCTCCTAAACTGTCAGGATTCTCATTCAGTGTAATCTTTGGCTGCTTCTGTCTCTGAGTGTCCTCTCTCCTAGAGTGTGGGCTGGACCCTTCTAATGAGTAGAATGCGACAAATATGGGGGATCACTTCCAAGGCCAGTGTGCAAGACCCGCCTTTGACTTGCTCTAGGAAAAGCCACCGACCCTACTGTGTGCTGCCCTGTGGAGAAATGTGCATGCAGAAAACAGCCCACAAGTACCTGAATCCTGCCCACAGCCCTGTGAGTGAGCTTGGAAGCACAGCCTTCCCAAGGGAACTTTCCGGTGATATAGCCTTGGTTGACACCTTGACTGTAAACCCTGAGCGAGACCTTGAGCCATGCCCAAGATCCTGAGCCACCGAAACTGAGGTCACACTTGTGTTTTAAATGCTAAATTTGGGTGCAATTTGTCATGCAGCAATAGGTATGAATACAAGGACAGAGACTAAAGGCACAACTGAAAGTGTTCCCTGCTTCAGGGAGCTCACCATCTGTCTTGTAAGCTCTGTGGTTATCTAGCATCCTTGGTAAACCAAGCTGTGACATCATCATTGTTACTTTTGGATGAAGGGCTCCAACAAAAATAGTTTTGCAGCTGCAGTTTTGTTTTCCATGTTTTTTCTTTGTTTTTTAGCTTAATTTTATGAATAAGTAATACATGCAAATGATACAACCTTCAAAGGTACAAAGGGTATAAATTCTGTAGTAGATCTAACGCTCCCTTTCGCCCAGCACCCGGTTTCCTCTCCAAGGCAACAGCCATTACCAGCTGATTGATTAACCTCCTAGAGTTAAACTTTTCATTTACAAATGTGTACATATTGCCTGCCCCCATCAAAAAACCAAAAACAAATGGCAGTGGAATTTGACTTTCAAGTTTAACTTGAAATCAGGAGTATGGTTGATGCTCAACAGATTGAAATCTGCCAATGGATTCTACCCTCAGCTTAATAGATAATTAACTGAAAAAGCCATTGAAAACCTTTGAGAGAAAGGAAAATAACGTCACATAATCATAGGGCTGGAGTGGGACCTAGAGAAGATATCTGGTTTGTCCACTTGCCTAGGGTCAGGATAGTATTGAAACAGGAAGCTGAGTTTCCTCAATGCAGTATCTTGTTGATCTTTGGGAAAGGGGGAGGAGAGGACGCAAACATACTCTCCAGATCAGAAAATGTCCTAGACAGTTGTTGCAGCCTTTCCCCTGCTAATTTTCCGATCAACTTCTCCCTAACTTCATACTGTGAGAAATTAGGGATGTGTGTATGTGATTTGCTTCTGGTCACTTTAGAGAACTAAGTTGACTCTGGGTTGGTTGTGGAATGAGCCCCCCGAGAGCAGATATGAAGAAGGAAGTGAGGGCTTATTCTTGCTGCTCTTCTACTTCTTTCTCTTGCCTTGGTGGTGGAGCCTGGATAACTGTCGTAACTGTGTGGGCGATGTCCCAGGCTTGTAGAACAAGACTTGACTCTTTCCCTGGCTGGCCCTGAGACCTTGGCCACACATCTTAACCTCTCCATGTCTCCGTTTCCTTTCTGCAAGGTGGAGGTGCTGAACCAGGTGATGAAATACTTTCAACATTGGCAGAAGTCTAAATAACATGGTATATGAAGACTAATAAATGCCCTAGAAGAAAGACACTGCATGAATTTGAGGTGATATTATTATTACAGTCATTACCTTTAAAATTATAGGCGGCATGCCAAACAAGTTGCAGTGGAGGTAAAAGAGTAATTGGACAGAATTCAGCAGAACGTAGATGTTAGTTTTGTTTCTTTAATGGGTAGTATTGACTTTAAGTTGAACTGAGTCATAAAGTGCACTCACCCAGTTCGTGAAGCCAAATCACAAGGTTGGCCAATCCTTTGAATTCATTATTCAGAGAACCGTAGAAGAAAGCAGCCAAAAATAGTGATGACAGTTGTTACTCAGTGACTCATGAGCCCTTTGATTGGAATCCAGTGTATTGTTTAGCCCTTGTTGTGGCATCATTAGTAGATATTCCCTTTTATTTTGACTAAAGGAACACATGAATGGGTAGATTTTAAATGAATGTTTACATTTCACTGCTCCCTCACAGAACCTCTTTCCATACATAGAAGAACCAGCTGTTTCTTCTTGGAGGCCACTCATCTGTGGTTCTGATTATATAATAGAGTAAGGATTTCTCTCTCTCCTCCTCCTCCTCTCCCTCTCCCTCCCTCCCTCCCTCCCTCTTTTTTCCTTCCTTCCTTTCTTCCTTTCTCTCATTTATCAAACATTTAGATTCTGTTCCCAGAATCTAAATCCTCTCACTAGCTACCAACTACCTACTATGTGCCAGACATTGTTCTAGGTGCTCTGGGTATGGCCAGGAGAAAAAGAGACTGTGGTGGGGGGCGGGGAACAACTTTCCTCTACCCTCAAGGGTCTTTCGGCTGGTCTAATAGTCAAATAGTTGTGAGGTAGATTAGCAAAAGAAAAGAACTAAATTTAATACATAATGTACGTGAACCCCACGTACATGAGAGAGTCAGAGACCTCCCCCATGCACAAGAGGTTCAGAGACAGAAAAGGGGATCAAGGTGTATGACGCCTGCGGAGCTAGGGACCAGGTGATGCACCTTGCGGGCCTCACAGGGTCATTGCAGGATGATAAGAGCAGATGTGTAGTAAATAAAAGTTTGCTCTGCCATGTAGGTGGGTTAGAAAGGTTATTGTGGATAATCTCTTCTTATGAGTAAGGCCCCTAGTACTTCTCTCAAGGGTGTCCAATCTTTTGGCATCTCTGGGCCACACTGGAAGAAGAGTTGTCTTGGGCCACACGTAAAATACACAAACACTAATGAAAACTGATGAACAAAAAAAAAAAAGGGTTTTAAGTAAATTTACAATTTTGTGTTGGGCCGCATTCATAACCATCCTGGACTGCACGTGACCTTTGGCCCAAGGGTTGGACACCCCTGTAGGAGGGGCAGATGTTGCTCTTGAGCCTGAGGCTAGAATTGCCTTTAGCTCAAAATAGTCTGCGTATCATAGAAGCACATCATGGGGCAGCTTGTTCTGAACTTATACCTGATGAAGTCCTGCCCGCATGCAGCTTACAGGCTGGCATGGAGAGATGGGGAATAAGCACTCTAACAAGTGGTATGTTGGTTGGTGATAAACATAACTGAAAAAATAAACCGGAACACAGGGGTGAGGGTAGGTAGGGGAGGCCTCAATGAGGTGACCTTTCACCCAATCCACAATACATCTGACATGCCTACTGTGGTCGGGCGCTGCTCTAGGTGCTGGGAACACATCTGAACAACAAAAACCCTTCCTTCGGGAGGAGTGTGTTCAGGTCTCTTAGAAGGTGAGGAGGGGTGGAGAGTGATGCAAAGGAGGGTAAGGGGCATCAGGAAGGTGGACTGCCCTGTTCAAATGAAGTGATTGTTGGGTAGGTCACCTAAAAAGGTGATATTTGAGCTGTGACGAAGACAAAATGAGGGGCTGAGCTTTGTGGTGGCTACAGGAGAGTGTTCCAGGCACAGGGAGAAGACACCACTGGGCCCCCAGAGAGTGGAGGGACCGGTATAGCTGGAGCAGAGCAGCAGGTGAAAATGGCGGAGGTGAGCCCAGGAGGTAAAATAGCAGTTGGATGTAGGGTTTTGCTTCAGTCCACAGCAGATGGGTTTTGAGCAGAGATGTCATACCACGTGAATGACCTTTGGAGAGAATCAGTCTACCTTCTGTGCTGAAATTAAGTTGACAAGGGAGCAAGGACAGAAGCAAGGGAGTGGTGTTCAGGATACCTGGAACCCAGGTGAGAGAAGGTGACAGCAGGTGATGAGAGGTTTTAGATTCTGGAAACATCTGGAAAGCAAAGCCAATAGGGTCTGCTGATGGCTTAGGGACAGAGTGGGAGGAAGAAGTGGAGTTGAGCACAAGGCCACATGTTTTTCCTGAGCACCTGGAATGACAGAGTCACTTTTTACTGAAATGAGGAAGACGGGGAAGAGTGGGTTTCAAGGGTTCCCTTTCGTTAGGTTTGAGTTAGAGACCTACAGTTCTAAACTTAGCTTCTTTTGGTAATGTGGAAATACTTGGGGAACCACCTTCCTCTTTAACAAAATGCAAGGCCCATCTGAAATGCTGTCGCCGAAGTGTCTCTCCATGAGACAAAGGGAAAACTAAGAATATCCCCCGTGTTTAGCTGCCTTGGGTTAGAGCAGCAGTTAACCGAGCTGGAAGCCCCTGTCTTCCTCAGTGATTCTCCGGCCTGACCCCTTCGCCCCAACCAAATGGGCTGTGAAATGCTGTTACTTCTCCCTCTGAAAGGTTTCCACGACCCCCTCTCCACCTTCACTGCCTTCCCCTCTGTCCTTATTATCCAGAGGTCAGGGGACCGGAAGACGTTCCTATAATCTTGTCTTGGCCACAGAGTAACACCAGTTCTCTCTGGAGGGCATGCTCAGGATTCTTGCTGAAATGCAGGTCTGACCCGGCCGGTTTCTGGTGACGAGGCCCCAGATTCAACTGTGCTCCCTCTTTTCTGTCATTGCTTAGGCTTCCAATTCCAGGGCTGGCCTCAGTGCCAGTCCTCCTGTGGGACACATTCCTGGCTGTCCCTTCCCAGATTTCAGCTTCAGGACAGGAGCCATATCTTGCCCACAAGCAGCTACCTGAGTACCTGTCATACAACTCAGAGGCCATTGTTTTCAAAGCCTCAAATGTGCTTGCTTAGCCCACAAATTCTAAATGCCTGTCACTTGTGAGGCCTCACAGCCTGGCCTGGGTGCACACCGCTGCAGCCCCCTCTTCCGACCACCTTCTCCTGCACCTGCCTACACTCAGTAACTCACAGATCCTGTGGCCCTCATGCTTCAAAACTTACACAGCCTCATCTCCTGAAAGGTTTTCTCCTCTCTTCCCTTCTCCCAGCCTGACCATGGCCCAACTTGACCTTCAAGGCCTAACTCAAAGAACTTCCCTCTTCTCTCTGTCCTTCTCTAAAGTCGGCCGTCAAGGAGAATTGACAGCTGTCTGCTGTGGATTCTCCTTCCAACACCTGTCACATTGAATGCTAGGTGTGTATTTGCCACTGTTGCCAACCGTAAGCATAGGAGGACTGGGCCCGTATTTTATATATCTCTAAATACGTACATATACTTCACACACTACATGTCTTTATATATCTCTGTACTGTATGCTGTTATCTTTATATATGTTGTATGGAACTAACCCTTTGTTTATTGCATTGGTTTTTGGATTGATGGAAGTAATGGTGGAATTTCACACTGTAGGGAGCTTGTTCCTTATTGAAGAATCTAAACCCTTTCTTTGGTGAAGCACTGATGTAGTAACAGAATTACAGGTTTGACCTCAGAGAGCACAAGCAGGACTTCTGTGGTGGGAACCTGGAGACCAGCTCAGAGTCCCTTTGGAGGGGCGGAGGATGGGATGGAGAGACATGGGGGTAGGGCCTGGGGCAACTGGGCTGTGACCAATCCCAGCCAAGAAGCAGTTTGTCCTGTGATGCCCCAGCAGAAGATGCCCTTGCCTTGGGCAGAACACCCGATACAGCAAGCTGTAGAGAGGCACACGGAACAGGGGCACTCTTCCATGGCTCCTTTGGTGGCCCAGTATGACTGTGCTCTGCAATACGGCTTGCCTGTTCCCTTCCAGGTATTCTAGCATCAGTCTCTGGGCTTCAAGCTGGGTTCCCTTCTGTCTTTTTTTTTCTGATTGTTTCCAGAAAAATGCTGAGCGTGCCCCTCGATGTGCCTGGAAAACTAACTTATCTTGCTTGATACTATTCAAACTTTGGAGACTGGATGAACCCCGGTCAGCTGATTGGTTTTCATCAGCAGGAATTCCGGTATAACTGTGACCCTGGATAGCACCCAAGAGCAAGCTGCCTTGGGTGGCCTGGGTGAATCACGAGGCCCCAGCAGCTCATTGCTTATAGAGAAGGAAACTTCGCCATTGGCTTCTGAAGTGCTGCCGCCTAACTGGGACTCCTCGGTCTGATTTTGGGAAGCTTCAGAGAGGAAAACCTGGTTATCTCAGATCATTCAGGAATTACAAAGAAGATGAAGCGAAGGGTCAGAAGTAGGGCAGAGAAGGGGACTGTCCTGAAGTATGAGATGCGCGAAGCCCAGGGCTGAGAGCAGACTCTGCCCTGCTCAGTGAGACTGCCTAAAAGGGTGGAGGGTTGCCGCTGAGCCCTCTGAGGTCGGTAGTCTGTCTCTGACAGAAATAGCTCCATTTTGATTTTATGAGGTTGTGCATAAAGATTTGCCATCGTAACTCCCCCATCAGTGGACGAGCCCTAAGTAGAAATTTCCTCCTGATAAAAATGGAAGTCTGCATCTCTAGTAGAGCGGGGACGCTAAATAACTCATGTCTGCTGCACCTTTCCTGTTCTTCCATCTCTCTTGAACAGCAGGGCATGACAGGATGTTTTCACCTATAGGTATATTGCCATGAACTTGAAGTCTGCTGCAGTTGGCAGGCTCTGACGTTTCTGTTCCTTACACATGGGTTGCCTTTATGAACAAGACACCCTGCTGTCTGAATGGCTGGCTGTTAATCTAGAAGCCTCATCTCAGCCCCTCCCCCTCTAGCGCCTATCACCCCTGGAAGCTCTTGTCTCAGTGGCTTGGCTCTGGGGCACCCTGTTCTCAGAGTGGGCTGGCCGGAGATAGTGGAAGAATCGCATGTGAGTCACGGGGTGAGGAAGATGAGGGGAAAAGAGGAGGCTGCTGACATTTCACACTGAACATGATTGCACTTGGTGACTAAGTTCCATGGTACCATTTGTAGAACCTCTCAAGGCAAAGGGACATTCTATGAGCTACTCTGGAACTGTCCTGTCCAATTTCCAGGCAACAAACTAAAATCTGAGGTTGCAGTTCCTATCAGCAGCTTGAGGGAGCAGGGTACCTGGAGAGGCCCTGCTGGGCTGCAGTCCTTCAGAAGCCTGAGAACAAGACAAAGGAGTTCCAGGCACTTATGAGCAGGAGGCTGGGACCACACCGACTGGATCTGAGTCGAGGCTCTACCGCGTGCTGGTTGTGAGATCCTGGGCAAGTTTCTCGACCTCAGTGTTTTCATCTGTAACATGGGAACAACAGGTCCAAACTCACTGGGTCATTGTGAGTTTTAAATCCATCTGTATGCATTAAGTGCTTGGACCAGTAGCTGGCACAAAGTATTAGCTCCATCAATGCTGGCCGTGTCATCATTAATCCATTATTAAATCTGAATGGCAAATAAACCGTTCTTGGAGGACACGAGCCGTTTGCTGTATGTCTGGAATGCCACAGATGCCCACTCCTCCTGAGGTCGCTTTCTGCTCCAAATCCCATCTGCACCGCCTGTTCCGGGGCCCTGCTTGGCTGTTTCCTGCCACGTGAGATTGCTCACAGACTAAATGCTTCTAGCTTTGCCCTGGCACCCGCAATGGGCCTTATCGTTCCTGATTTTAACCAAACCAGCAATTGGTGAATAAATGGTCTTCCATTTTGGTGGTGTGGGGTAGAAAAGCCCATGGGATCCTTGGAAAGACTCTAGAGAAACAGGTTTTAACCTGAGGGAGGGTTCTATCCACAGGGTGTGGAGGAGGAAACCAAGTACATCTTGATTTTCATCTCCTGGAGGGGCAGATCCAGGCAGATGTGGAGCCTTGAGGAGCAAGGGGCTGACCCTTGGGCAGGCAGAAAAACAGGGCTGTGGGAGTGAGGGGTGTGGCAGGTGGCTGGGCTCTCCAGGGCGGATCTGTGGTTTTGAGCAATGCAGATACCAGGCTCTTGTTTCTCTCTGAGATGCCCCTCCCTTTAACATGCCTGGGCCCTGAGAATGTCAAACAAAGGCTACGTGAGGTCTGTCTGGGTACCTCCCAAAGCCACCTTTGCCTGAGCATCAGGACCAGAACGCTGGGGCAACCTGGGAGGACCATCTGGTCGCTGGGAACTTGCCCACCAGATTCTTCACGGGGGCTTGGGGCTGGGCTCTTGGGCGTTGCCTCTCTTCTCAGGCTGGTCAGTTATTTCCTGAGCAGCTGGGAAAATATAAACATCTCTGGATTTTTCTTTGCAGAAATCAACACCCATCCTCTGGCTTCTTGCGTTTGTTAGCTGGCTGAAAAGGATGGCTGTTACCATCCACCCAAAGGTTAAACTTTCTCCTGGGCATGTGTTTCATCTCACAGCATAACTCATTTCCTCCCAGCATGCATTTCCAGGCCTGTCCTTGGCTTGGGGTTCGTTACCCACTTGGCATGCAATATGTCTTGCCTTTTATTTTTAGAACTTAGAGTAAGAATTGGCACTGTAATAACATGAGTCCTGCGAACTGAGTCACAATAGGAAAAAAAAAGCCTTAAAAGCTTAGTTTGGGGGGCATATAAGCAGTCAAAAATGGCCTTTTAAAATATTAATCTGGGTGTATTATTCTCTCTCAATCCCTTTGACCAGTTATTTTGAGGATTTAGAAATGACTGTGGTGAATAAGTGTAATTCTAGGATTCTTCTTAGTGGCCTGGAACAGCTGTTGTTTTACTTCCTTATGTAAGTGATATCGAGGATGTTTGTAGCTCAAATGTATATTGTGAGGGACTGCTGATTGTCTAGGAATTTATGCTGTAATTTTAAAAGCCACTTCAGAGCTCTGAGGGTGTGTGTTTTCATGAGTGATGCCCAAACCAGTTGCATGCTGGTTTAATGCAGTAAGACCAAGATGCCTGGCAAGTCTTAGACCCACTGCTTATATATCCTAGACCAGTGCTGTCCAACAGAACTCTCTGTGATGAGATAAAAGTGTTCTGTGTCTAGTCACTAGCCATAACCCTACTGAGCACTGGAAATGTGGCCAGTGCATCTGAGGAACTGGCTTTTAATTTAATTGTGGTTAATTAAATTTAAAGAGCCTCCCATGGCTAGTGGCTCCCTGTGTGGGACCTCACTGTGGACCACAACTATTCTGACCTGAAACACAGGTCAGATCTACTCTGACCCGTAATTCAGGCAGCAGTTGGCTTCCTGAGGAGCTAGAGCCTCAACAGGAGGTCAGCTGGGATGATTAGAATCAGAGGGACCAGGACGCATGCCACAGCCCCATCCCCAACTCCTCAGGCATCCCTGCGATATGGGAGGTTCTAGCCTTCTTAGAGTGTAAATCCTTTAATGCTGAAAGCCCTCGGAGGCTTCCTGTCACCCCCGAGGATAAACTCTAGTCTCCTTAATACCCTTCCTTATCTGCTCACCTGTCACTTCCTTGCTCATCACTTTCTCCATCATCCTCTGACTTTCATCACACGGACAAACTTGTATTGTGCATTCTTACCTCGAGACCTTTGCAAACACCGTGCTGTCTGCCTGGAATGACCTTTCCCCTTCCCTCCCCTGGCTCACTCCTACACAGCTTATGGGTCTCAGCTTAGATGTCAATTTTTATAGCATCTCCTCTGGGAAAAGCTTTCTTGACCCCTCCTAAGACAAACAGGTGCCCCTACTGGTATGCATCCTGGGTGGATCCCCATCATAGCACCTACCACACTTGATTGCAATTGCTTATCTACTTACAAGTCTCTCCCCTCACGTGAGAGCTTCTCAAATTGTGGTCCCCGGACTGGTGGTAGCAGCATCACCAGGGAGTCTACTAGAAATGCAGATTCTAAGGCCCTGGCCTAGATCTCCTGAATCCAAAGTTCTGAGGGTTGGACCCAGCGATCTATGTTTAGTAAACCCTCCAAGGGAGTCTGATGCCAGCTAAAGTTTGAGGACCGCTGTGAAGGCAGGGACCCGTGACTTTCAATTGGCCACGGTGTCGCTGTTCTTTGGTGCACTGCCTGTACCAGAGGTGCAGTTCTCAGGAGACACCTCCAGAGCAAACATTGCAGTTATTCTTTGGGCAGCTTGTCCAGTCAGGAAAATTTGAGCTGAAATCAATTTAAATCTCTTCATCTTTCTCCAGGGGTAGTAAAGAACAATGGTGTACTTTTTTTTTAATTGAGGTGAAATGTACGTAACAAATGTTGTCACTGTTAAGTGTACAGTTTAGTGACATTATATACATTTACACTGTTGCGCACCCATCACCACCACCCATCCCCAGAACTGCTCCATCTTCCCAAACTGCAACTCTGTCCCCTTTAAGCAATGTCTAGACCCGCCTCCCAAGCCCCTGGCAGCCACCATCTACTTTCTGTCTCTATGAATTTGACCACCTAGATACCTCTCGTAAGTGGAAGAACAGAGTATTTGTCTGTTTGTGACTGGCTTATTTCACCTAGCATAATGGCCTTGAGGTTCATTTGTGCTATAGCATCTGTCAGAATCTCCTTTAAAAATGAAAGATTGTATTTATTTTTAGAGAGAGGGGAAGGGAGTGAGAGAGAGAGAGGGAGAGAAACATCGATGTGAAAGAGAAACATTGATCAGTTACCTCTCGTAGGTACCCCTACTGGGGACCAAACACGCAACCCAGGCGTGTGCCCTGACTGGTGACCTTTCTCTTTGTGGGATGACACCCAATCAACTGAGCCACACCAGTCAGGGCAGAATCTCCTTTCTAAGGCAGAATAATATTCCTATGTTTGTGTGTGTGTGTCATATACCACAATTTGTTTATTCATCCATTGATAGACCCGCACATTGCTTCCACCTTTCAGCTATAGTGTGTAATGCCACTTTGAACGTGGCGTAGGTATTTCTGCTTGAACCCTTCCTTGCTTCAGCTCCTTTGAGTGTTCACCCAGAGTGGACTTGCTGGATTGTATGGTAATTCTTTGCTTAATTATTTTTTGAGGAACCACCAATCATACTGTTTTCTACAATGGCTGCCTTCACTTACATTTCCACCAGAAATGTGCAAGGGTTTTAACTTTTCCACCCCCTCACCTAATGTGTGTTATTTGATGCTTTTTGACAACCGAGTACTTGAAAGCAAAAAGTTAATTTAAAGGTAATGTCAGAGAAAGAGCTCCTAACTTTCTCACTGTATTAATTTGATCAATTAAAACTATACCTAGTATAAGAAGAGTTGTTGTATTAAAAGAAATAAAATCAATATAATTTATTCCAGTTGGTCCTTGAAAATATTAGAATTAGAAAAATAAACACATGTGAAAACTTAAATGTCGAAATGTTACTACTAATTCCTGATATAATTTATGGAAACAGAACTCCACCTTAAGAGAACAGTTTTCTGACAACTATTCTATCCTTAGAATTTATCCTCAGGAAATAATTGGATAACTGTGCAAAAAAGTATGTTCAAGGAGCTTCACTTTCACATCTAAGATTCTCACTATTTTAACCCCTGAATTTCATAGACCTTCAAGTGCCGGTGATCTGTGGGTCAAGAGGAGTAATCTATCGACGTCTGGTTGCCATCACTTAGATTTTTCAAAGGTCTAAGACTACAAAGTCGTAGAACCTGTAGCTCATCATATCTGGGGAGCACATTACATTGTCAAGGGTTACTGTGGGCTTGGCCGTTTAAGTAACAGAGGCAGTTTGTATAGGAAAGATATCCTAGGTGCTAACAAGGAAAAGTGGAAAGGAGACTTGTGCTTTTATGGCATTTGGGCACACAGACCTTGGGTGAAGGTGAATATCTTCGATCTGACTTTAACATCAGTGGACATTAGTGGGCTTTCCCTCTGTCCCACTGCCTTTGATCATGTGTCGTCCCCCTCCTTTGTTTGTAAATTCAAAACATTTAAGTCTATTTTTCAATTACAGTTTACATACAATATTAAATTAGTTTCAGGTGTAGCGATTAGGCGTTTATTACCTTACAAGGTGATCACCCCATAAGTCTAGTACCCATTGGACACCATACGTAGCTATTACAACATTATTGACGATACTTCTTATGCTATACTTCACATCCCTGTGCCTATTTTTATAACTGGAAATTTGTACTTCTTAATCCCTTTCACTGTTTTGTGTGCCCTGCTCTTGAGAATAAGACTGAAGAGTGTATTCTTTAAACGAGAAAACATACGTGGCATTGTACGCTGTCAAACCCCATAGAATGTCCAACACAAAGAGCAAACCCTAATGTCAACGATGGGCTTTAGCTGATAAGAATGCACCAGACTAATGCGAGATGGTAATAATAATAGGGGCCACGGAGGAGAGGGCTGAGGGGTATATGGGAATTCTCTGTACATTCTGCTCAATTTTTCTGTAAACCTAAAACTATTTTTTAAAAATATTCACTACTTTAAAAAATACTTTAAAAATTGGCTTGGACTAGGAAATTTAGTGCCAGATGGTGGCTTGGACATCTTCTAGAGAAGCCCTAGGACAGTCATCTGCCATTCCCCAGTCCAGTTTCAGGTCCGAGTTCAGGCTCAGCCATCTGTCATAGTGAAAAGCATTCCACAGGATTCTGATGTGTGATCCCATTTAGAACCAGGGATCTGGCCAAGGGCCCTCACTTACAGGTGAGAGTCTGAGCCCAGGTGGGGACATGAGCTGCCTGAGGCCACACAGCCTGGGCAAACCTCTCTCCACTACTCTGTTATCTCAGAGACCTTCAGGGTAGCCATCGGATTTTAATCTCAAAATTGCTTGAAGCGTAGATGGCACTATTTCCCCAATCTCTTAAAAAAAACCCCAAATAACTGGACATGATTCATCATGTCTCTTTGGCTGGACTAGTCCTCTATTTCCTCTTCTTTTAAGAAAATCCTTTCCAGCAAGCTGCCCGTCTGGGAAGGTGAAGATATTTTTATGACTTCATCCCCTTTTAGTGATGGAGATGCCCAGTGATCACTGATTCTCAAATGTGTTTTTCCAGTTAGACACACTGATCCTTTTAGACGCTGTCTGTAGGACAGAAGCGGTTTCTTCCTTGTAGAGGAAAAATTAAATTAAAATCCACTGAGTACAAATTTGCAGTGTGTGAATTCTATCTATTTCTACTACGTGTGTTTTTCTTCCTTTCTCTCTTTTTTGTTTTGGAACAACTTTGGGGCTTGTAAAGTTTGTTTTTACTACATAGGACATCTTGGTGAACAAAGAGGAAGCTGGTTAGCATATGACCATCTTCCCTCGTCAGAAGTTTCATGAAGTAGAAAAAGTGTTGCCGCAGGTTTGGATTAAACTCCAGGATGTGCATTCCTCACCAGCTGTATCTTGGGAAAGCCACTAGCTTCTCTTTCTCTCCATGCAGACCAGGGCTCAGTCTGGGGAAGGTGAGAGAGGAGCTGGCTGTAGGGGCGGGGCTTCAGGCATCGCTGGAGCTGGCTCTGCCCATCATGCATTCCCAGCCAGTGGGCTCTTGTGGACAGGACTTTCTCCCAGCTAGACAGAACAGGGACTGAGGCTGAACCCCTCCAATGTCTCATCTACCCAAGGCCTTATCCAACAGTTTGTGTCATATTAACCCCCTGAGACTATTAATTATGATATTAGCATTCTGAATCTATCTGTGGCCTTCTTCCTTTTATATTTTGTGTATGCTCATTATAATCATTATGGAGGGAATCACTTTTAATCACTCTTTTTTCTCCTAACCTTTGCATATTGGAGGGTTTGGCCAGGTTAGGAAAGCCTGGTAGCACAATACTAACCCACTTCTTGCTGGTGAGTAGGGAGTTTGGAGGGCAAGTGCTCTCGAGGACCTTTGAGTCTGGGTGTGCGTGAGGGAGCATGCAGCAGGGGAGGAGTCAGAGAGCATTAGCCTTGAACTGCAGTTGGCTCGCCAAGGGCAGAGCTGGGAGTAGGTTTCCTAACAGTGGTGCTGAGTTTGTTTTGAGTCATCCTAATTAATTCCTTCTTTTCTTTCCTGGTTCCTTTTGTGGCCCTTTGACACAAGCTGTCAGATATCTGTCAGGGTTTAAAGGTTCACAAGTGATCTTTTATATTCCCTATGCGTGAATATTTACTTAGCTGATCCTCTTGGAGCCACCATTTTACATCAAAATTTTGCCTGGGGAAGCTCCCTGGAAAATCATAAGTATCTGACCCGGATGTTAATAAATTCACTCTAGCCCTGGTGAAGTGGGGTCCCTAAAAGCAAGCTAGAACTTAAGACATGGGATGTTAGATGATGACTTCTGTCTTGGAGAACTGAGAGGAGAATCTATGAATTTCTTTTAAAAGTTCCCCAAGAAAATGATTTACACACATATTAGAATGTTTCTTTACCTATAAACAGTGTCTGAAAAGTGAATTTTAATGATTTCCAGGAGACACTAAGTTAGGAAAGCAAAGTACAAAGGAGCATATATATTCAACTTCTGTATAAGATAAAAATAAGAAATACAAGTACTTTCTCACCTTCATAAAAAAAACACAAGGAGAATAAAGAGAATATAATGAAGTTGATTACCAACCAGGGGTAGGTGGAAACAAGAAGGGAGGGACTATGTGAGGGGGGGCCACTTTGCTAAGTACCTTTTAGCAATGTTTTGACTTTGAGGAGCATGTCAATGTTCCACACATTCAAAAAATAAATTCAAATCAGTAAAATGTGAAGAAGGGAAAAACCCTAAAACTGAAAGCAAAATAAAATGAATGAACCCAATTGCATTTCAAACAAGTACCACAAACACAGTGAAGAGGGGGAAAAAGAGAAAGAACCCAGGGGACGATGAACATACTATTTTACTACAAATGCTCAGACTTAGACAAGGTGTGGGAGAAAGACCAAAACATCCTAAAATATTTTAGTATGTTTTATGTGGTGATATTGGCAAAACAGTTCTGAAAAAGTTCTAGACGTATGTTAGTACTGAGCAAATGAAGAAATACATTGTTGGGGGAAGCCAAGTTTCTCACTGAGGAAGAAGGAACATGCAGGTAACATGGGATGGGAGAAATTGTGGGGATCAATTGGAATTTATATGAACTCATTTCTGAAATATGTGCATGCAGAAGCATTCTCATAATATATATGCGTATATGTGTGTGTGTGTATGTATATCTGCATGTACATACTTAACTCTGTCCACCAAAGGGCCAAGAGCCCAAGACACCCCAGGAACAATGAGCACTCTAGTGCTCAGATCTTGATCTCTAATATCATTCCCCACTAAAAGGAACAGGACTGGGGCGGACAGGTGCAATGAGCCTGCAACATCTTGTTACTGCTACAAGGTACACAAATGTTCAAAGGATGATGGGGCCTGTCACAAGGACATATGGGTCAACTTGAGGGGACTCCCACTGGCCCAACCTGGGACAAGTTGAACACTAAAGTAATTGTGGACAATAGCATTCCTACTGATAACTGATAAGTAGACAAATTGGTGGAAATAAGGGAGACCTTCCTTACAGTGAAATGCCCAAGCCAACTAATAAATGGGAAGGGAATGCTGGAGCGGGGGAGTCGACCTGACCTTGTGAAGATCGGATCAGGCAGGGATCATCAGGGGTGTCGCATCTAGGAGGAAATTGTGATAAGGAGCAGGATGTTTGCATTATTTTAAAGTTTTTAAACAGTGGAGAAAACCAGACAGCACCTTGACCAAGTGATGGAACTCAAATCACCAGTGAGGGGCGGAGGACCTCTGGTGCCTCCAGATGTGACGTCCTAAGAAGGACAGAGCATCATCTCCTGTGCAGTTTTCGAGCAAAGATGCATAGCCTGGATCTAATCATGAGGAAGCATCCACATTCAAGTGAGGAACATTCTGATTTAAAAGGGGGAAGGGGGTTGAGGTGTGTGGGGGACTGTACTCTTTAACACTGTCAATGTCATCAATGACAAAAATAAATAGGTTGTGAGAATGTCCTGGATGAAAGGAGTTGGTCATTTAAAGTAATTCCTGATTCTAGACTAGATTCCGTTCTGGAGGAAAAATCATACCATAAAAGACATTGGGTCAATGATAAAGTAAGGGTATTAGATAGCCTATTAATGTTAGATTGTCTAATGTTGGTGATTAATGGTTATGGTTATGTAAGGAAAGGTGAGAAACTAACTGTGAGTCCTTCCAGGCAGGGAGTATGATGTAACTTATTCTCAAATGGTTCGGAGGGAAACACGCAGACACGCACGAGAGTGAGTGGAGAACAAAGCAAAGGCGTAAAATGTTCACAGGTGACTCTGGGTCGTCAACAACAACAACAAAACAATTCCTGATGTAGAAATGGCCCGTGGTTCCACAGATGGTATTTTTCTTCCACCTTTTATAGAAGTTTTTGACGAATTTGTGGCTATCTTATATATTCTAATTCAGAACACCCTATATTGATTAACTTTGGTGGGTGCCTTTTGTAAAGAAGGAATTTGAAAATTACCCAGATGTGTGTCTCCTGCCTGCTGACATTCTAGTTCCCTTGCTAACAGAGGACAGCAGGCACCAGAGTGTGTTAGTTAAAAACACCAGTTTGGAGCAAAACAGACTTTGGATGCAATTCCAACTTGCAACTTACTAGTCGTATGACATTGAGGAGATCGCTTAACCTTCTCTAAGTCTCAGTTTCTTTATCTGTAGACCAGGAACAGGGAGAGTACTTGAGGGGTCCCAGTGCAGTTCCTGCAAGGGCTGAGGAAGGGACAGGCTGGCCAGGTGGGGAGTGTGGCAACTGGGGAGCACCCAGAGCTCACAGCGGGCAGTAGCTACTCTGCCCCCACTGATGGTTGTCTTGCTCAAGTGTTGCCAGATTTCCCAATTTCCTGAAATCTCATGCAGAACCAACAAATGTTTAAACGCGACGATCTAAAATTTAAGTAAATAAGAAACCCTCCGTGAGCCAGACAACACATGGCTGCAGGGTGCATTCTGCTGCCAGGTAGTGGATTCCGCTCTCACTCAGGTAAGGTGCCTGGAGAGTCCCAGGTGTGTCCGTGGACCTCCTGCTCCTGTGTCATGGAGGGAGGTTGGCGGTATTGGAAGAGCGTCGCTGAGACTCTATAGAGAACAGGAGAGAACTGAGAATTGAAGGCCTGGGCGTGATTGGCATATCGACCACACCTACCCCTTCTTTCAACAGTTAAAAGTTAAAAGCTCCCTTGGGGAGCTTGCCTGTGTAAACAGGTGAGGCAATTAGCTGACCAGGAGGGCAGCCCAGCCAGGGACGCACAGACAGTGAAGCCATCAGTCATTAAACGTGCAGATAATCAAGGATTAACTTGACAAAGCAGTCCATGTGAAAGTGCCAAAACCATAGGAAATTTTATCAAGGATGTTTGTCCTGATAGAGCAAAGCGAGGTGATTTAGTCCCCGCTGTCATCTTGCCCGTCCCAAATGTTGACGCGGTTGTACGAGGCACAGAACTTTACTTTTTCAACAGGGTGCGATCATAGGAACCCTTGAATAAAGCAGTTCCAATAGGAGTGTCACATGTGACTCTGAGAATACGTTCAGCTCGGCTTCTCCAATGTACAATCACACATTGTTGATAAACAGCCTGAGACTATTTTTGGCTGCCCGGTGTACCGTGTCTCTCGCTGGCAAGATGGACACCGTATATGGTGGCAGAGGTGTCAAATGGAGACAGTTTCTGTTTCTGGAAATAACACTTTCTCTTTCTGAAAAACCCCACTCTTATTCATCCTGCAAAGATGTGTACTATGAGACGTTTTGTTTATATAGAATTTTAAATTCTGGAGTGTGTTTTTCTCAAACAGGCTTCCCCTTTACTCGGGAGATCTGAAGAGGAGGTAATGGATACACCCCAGGCTGCTTTGTTGTGAGCAGCTGGGAGAGTGAAATATTTAATGTCTGTCTCACTACTAGGGTGACATTTTCCTGCGGCCCGAACTCAGCAGGTTACGAGCTGGGTATTCCCCTTGCTATCAATGATTCAACAAATGAAGGTAAACTTGAGCCTTGGCGTGGGCTGTAGTAACTTCTCAGCTGCTCCTGAAGGGTTGGCGTGGTCACACATTTCTCCTCCTAGTGTTTAAGCCTCACACGTAAAAATAGCAACGGCTAATATTTACTGCGCTCCTCCTTTGGGTCTGGCTCCTATGTTCCAGAAGGAGCTGTTCCAGAAGCTTTCTCTATGTTGGCTCACTTCATCCTCACAGCAGCCCTAACAGGCAGGCGCTACTATTGTGCCCATTTTACAGATGAGCAAACCGAGGGGCAGCAGTGTTACCGTACGAGCTTCCCTGAGCTCTCCCGGCTGTCAGAAAGCGTGGCTCGAGAGCCTGTACTTCTTGTCGCTAGAATGAACTGCAGTCATGCCGGGGATGCTGTGTCGCTGCCCAGTGAAATGAACGACCTTGGCAACTGGAGAATTTGGACTTGGTTCCAGTTTCAGCCCTATGGCAACCCGCTGTGTGACCCTGAGCACTTCCTGTGACCTTGAGCCCTCTGGACAACCTTTCTCAGCCTTGGTTTGCTCATCCTTGAAATGGGGATGATGACAATATTTTACTCACGTATTAGGGGAGGAAAAAATGTGGAAAAGGACGGGAACAGCATCTGAGCTAAAGTGATCCCTAAAAAAAAAGAGTTAAAATGCACAAAATCAAGTACCCCGCAGGTGGTGGTGGCGGGGGAGGTGCTGCCCTAATTTATACAGTGTTGTAGCTCTCTGTGGTATTTTTACTTTGTGAAATATTTAGTGAAATTCCTTTTCACTTTATGAAATATGAAATATTCGATTTCACTGAAAAATTCTCTCCTTGTAGCTATGAGAAGACTTATTATTAAATATCTGAGTCCCTAAGATGTGCCAGTGGCCGCACAGAGCCTGTGCTGTGACTTAGGACACACGGGCCGCGCACGGTGGTGATTTAAGATTAGTTAGTACCTCAGTTTACGTTATTCTTCATTGGCAAATATTTCAAACGTACAGCAAAACAGAAACAGTTGTACAACGAAGCCCCCTGGTTTACGGCCGTGGCCAATTGTCTTTCATCTATACCTCCGCCATCCTTCTAGCTTGAGTAAGACACCCCGAGTAATCTCAGAGGATCCCCACCTGACCCACAACAGCTGTTTCTTGAGTGATGTTGGTTCAGATTTCAGAATGTATTGAACGTTGATTGTATTTTGCATCTGTTCTAGACCTCAAAATGCACATCTCATGCCAACGAGTCTCGTCTTATTGAAGCCCAAGTGTCTAGGGCCTGACAGGCCTTCACAATGTGTACCTGTCCTCACGCGGGCATATGTGGGCCTCCCCGGGGCTGGCTGCATCCGGGTTCGGGCAACATCATTTGCTCTGCATGGGGTTTGGACTTTGGAAAGCTGGGCTACAAATTCCCCACAGTCAGATCTCTAAGCTGAAGGAGGAAAAGACAGCAGCAACCTCCCAGCATGGGTTGGGTGGTGGCCAGTGACAAGCCCAGGGACCCACCTGCTGGGCCAGATCTGGCTGAGGAGCACTGCAGGTGGCCTGTGGTGTGGCTGCACCATTAACATGCTGCTTTGCTGGGCCTGGAGCCACCATGCCACTGAGGCCTAGAAGTCACGTCTAGGGCTTACTGCTTAGGACGGCGGCTGTACAAGGGCTTGTGTGAGAGTCGTAAGAGGCTGTTCTCTGGCCACCTTGTTCCTCCTCTAAGGGGTCTACAGCATGACTAGCGACATGCCAGGGGAGGAAAGGTCCAGGGAAATGACACTGACCAGCGATATGAAAGGTCAGAGAGTCTAAACTGCATGGCCAGCGATGTGCTAGGGGAGGAAAGGTCACCCTGGAGGCGAGGTCCCACCTTACAATTGTCCGTTGCTAGGCACTGTTTTTGCCCTGGTGACCTTTTGTACCTGGTGATGTATGTTCATACTCAGCTCACGTCTGTCTAACGGCCTGCTATAGCAGGAGGGAGAGGGGCTGGGTAAGGGGAGAGTCCTTTGGACAACTCAGCCAGAGCCTGCTTCCTCTGTAGACCTGTAGGGGACAGTGACAGTGAGGCATGTTTCCTAAATCAGGGAGTGATCTTCTCAACTGATTAAGAGTTCTAAAAATAACAAATGATGTATTATAAAACTGCACACCCCCCAAAAAAAAGAGTTCTATAGTACGCCTTCCCCCAAATCAGGTGATGTCGCACAGTAAATATTACAAAAATGAATTGGCATTAGTCATATAAGATAAAGTTATGCATAGCACAATCACAACAGGATTGACGAAGTCATTGCCATTAGAGCCCAGTTGCATCCAGGAAAGGCCTTGCAGGAGGTGAGGGTGGAGTCTGGGACCACAGAGAAGAGGGCGTGCAGAAGAGCAAAAAATATGCAAATGTATTTTGGTTGGTTGTTTTACATTGTATTTCACTGCAGAGCTTTTGGGGTTTTTTTTTAAGTTCTCTCTGCATTTCCTGCCTTAGTGTGTGAAGGTTGAGCATGGGGTAGGGGTGGCTGTCAAAGCCAAGCCCGCATCACTGGGTGCTCCTACTGCCCCGCAAGGCACACAGAGATTTTAAAGGGAAGCAAATACTGAGAGGGGAGAACGTCACTGCAGAAAACAGCTCTGGAATGAATTGTGCTTCTTCCAGGAGCCATGTTTTGGGAGAGATGAAGTCGAACACTTGTTTTATTGGCACCCCTTTCAAACTTCGAAACCTTTTGAGGCTGTTTGAATAAATGTTGGATATTTCTGTGGGCTTATGTGTTCTCCTAACATGCAGCTCAGAGTGGAGGTTTGCACAAGGCCTGCATTAGTCATCTCTGTTTGAGCAGCTTGTCCTTATTTGCATTAAATACCAGTAGTTTCTTCCTGGTATGCCCTGCAAATAGCTCTTATAATGTGGCTAAGTGGCAAAATATATATATATATATTAGTATATAAATATATATATATATATAGTGTGTGTCTGTGTTTTATCTTTGGATAATTAGAGGAGAGAAAAGAACATGTGGTCATTTACATCTTAATTGTATAACTTGTTACAAAAGCTAGCTACAGCTTTTCCTTTTAGGCACACGATCATTTGGGGAAGGTAAGCTCTGAATTTGTAGACCTAGAATGGGCAGGATCTGACCGCAACAGCCTCCGTTTGCAGGAATCCAGGAACTTGGAACTTTAAAACAACCCATTGGAACAGTATATTAATTTGCTAGGGCTGCTGTAACAAAATACCTTAAACCAAACAGCTTAAACAACAGAAATGTGTTGTCTCACAGTTCCAGAGGCCAGAAGTCCAAGATCAAGGCCATGCTTCCTCGGAAGGCGCTAGGGGAGGCTTAGGTCCAGGCCTCTGTCCTGGCCTGTGGCAGCATAGTTCCAGTCTTTACAAGGCATTCTCCTCGAGCGTGAGTCTGTCTCCATGTCCAAGTGTCCACATTTTATAAAGGCACCAGTCATGCTGGTTTAGGGCTCATCCTAACTAATTACATCTAATCTTAACTAATGACATCTGCAACAGCCTCACAATTCGACATGATTCTGACAACTATGTGCTGGAGACAGCATCAGACTCCACAGGTAAAGGGCTCAGTCTTACAAGACGGCACTCCCCCACCCCACCTCACCCTACCCAACCCTGACACCGACCGCAAGTCCAGGCTGTCATCTGTGATTTTGACTGACTGGCTACAGATCAGAGGCTCCAACAACACCCCTTTTGTGTGCAATTAATTTGCTAGAGTAGCTCACAGAACTCAGAGTAACATTTTTCTTATGAGATGACCAGTTTATGAGAAACGAATATAATTCAACAACAGCCAGATGGAAGCGATGCACAGGACAAGGTGTGGGGAAAGGACAGGGAGCCACTCCCCAAACCCCCATGTGGTCACCAACCTGGAAGCTCTCTGAACCCATCCTTTTGGGGTTTTATGGAGGCTTCATTATTACTTAGGCCTGTTTGATTAACTCATTGACCTTCGGCGACTGAACTCAACTTCCCGCCTCTCTACCCTACCCTGAGGTCAGGGGTCAGACTGCAAGTTTCAACAGTCTAAACCCGTGGTTCATTCTCTTGGCAATCTGCCCTATCGTTAGGTTACTTAGGTGCTTTCCAAAAGTCACCTTCCTTACTCATCACTTAGGAAATTCCAAGGGTGTTTGGAGTTCTGTGCCAGGAACAGGACAGAGACCAGATAGATATATTTCATATTATAAGTCCCAATTTCACACATGATCTCTCATCCTGAGTTCCCTGGGAGAATAGGTTAAGGGAGGGGTCATTGTATCATTTCCGCTAAAGCCATAATTCTTAAAATGAAAATTCCGTGGAACTCCATAGTCACATTTAAAAGAGGTGGCAGCTGACCTGCTAGGCCCCACAGCCCCAGGGACTCTCGAAGGAGCACTGCCAAGTGGCACCTTGCGGGAACCACCAGCCGGGTAGAGAGTAGGAGGAAGTGGAGGCGGAAGTGGAAGGACTGCATCCCTCCAAGGAGGCAAAGGGTGTTTTGTATAAGATCAGAGGCCTGGATTCTAGGGGATGCTGCAGCAATTCTTGTGCAAGGGTGAAAACATGCCACCAGTGACCTCCATTGTGTGCCCTTCCCCTGTCCCCTGTTACAGCGGAGATCAGACTCTGAACAGAGAGATCAGAGGGTGTCAGGATGGTGCCCCCCCATTCTCACTCCAGCATAGTCTTAACTGTGTGCCCCTTAGTGCTTTGTCTCCTTGCCTGTAAATGGGATGGACCATCTCGTCTCTGGCTTACCTCACAGGGATGCTATTACCATGTTGTGCCGTGTACAATGCACATCCACATTTCTGTGCATGTTACACATGGAATTATTATACCCATGATATGTAATCATTATACTCATGTATAGCGTGCATCCTTATTTTTCCCTAAAAAATCTGGGCTAAAAAGCACACATTACACATGGCAAAATATGGTAGTACAATTAGGGCACTGAGCGTTGTAATGAAGAGTATAGGGTTTTGACAAGGAATTTTATCTCAGTTACCATGTATATATCCTTGGGAAAAGAACTTAACATCCACCCCCAACATTTTTAAAATTGATTTTTAGAGAGAGAGACAGATATCGATTCGTTGTCCTACTTATCTAGGCACCCATTGGTTGATTCTTGTGTATGCCCCGACCAGGAATCAAACCTGCAACCTTGGCACATAGGGCCGACACTCTAAACAAGTGAACTTCCTGAGCCAGGGCAGCACTTAATCTCTCCAAATATCTGTCTTCTCATCTCTAAAATGGAGATAATAATTTGACCCTCAACAACAACAAAAAAAATAATGCATGTCAAGCCCTTAGCTCAGTGACTGATGCACAGAATGTGTAGTTAGCTCTCTTGTAAACACTCCACCCAGGAAAACATGGGGAGCTTCAGCAGCTCTACATTGTATGTGTTATCCTAAGTCCTAAACTATCAGATTCATAGACACTTAGACACTCCTGTTAACTGACTTGTTCAGACTCCGAAAGGCAGGACACTTGGAATAGCTGACTCTCTGTAGGAAACCCTGGAGATTATTCAAGCCAAATGCAAGTGTTTCCGGGGGACATGTAAAATATTAATCACATGTCTGCACCGGGATCTTGGTCCAGAACTTCAGGTGTGAACTCAGCTGTCTAGAAAGAGTTCGTAATCTAAGTTGAGTCCTCTAAGCGGACTTTAAATACAGCGGAGGAGAGAGTGGTTCAACATCAGATGTGGCCTTTGTCCCTAGACTTCTGGGGCCCAGAAGTTGTGACGGTGTTAACTTTCAAATGGAATGAGAGGTAAGACTCTGTGACCAACCACAGACATTCCTGAAACCATGGCAGCCTCTGGAAAAGACATCTAGAAGGTGTCCTAAGTGTACTTGATGTGTCAATCAGACATAGTGCCACTTAAACCTTGAAAGATATTTACACATGAATATTTGAAAAATGTTGTCCTTGCAATGTTGTCCTGCACGACGCACAGAGGTTTAGTGAAGGTCAGTGGTTTGGGGTCTCCACCAGCACATAGTGCGGGTCAGCAAGGGCTCCCAGGGGAAAAGACGGACACAGACCAGATTTTGTGACATCTTGTGACCTCGAGAAGTGGAACCTGAGGTTTACTGATGTACTGGCAAAGAGCGATGATACAAAGGACAAAACTGGATGGGTTTCACCTCTCCTGCCCTGCCCGACATGCACCCATCCCTTCTCTGAGCTCAGAGGCGGCCTCTGGGTGAAACCAGCCATCTTTCACGTGACTAGTTTCGGTTTTGCAGTCATGTGTGAAGAGATAGGAGCATGACAGTAATACCCCGATCCAGCTCTTCCTCCCCTTGGAACAGCTCGGGATGAATGTTGAAAGAGCTGGGGACATAGAGGCCTGGGTGAAACCTCACTGGGTGACCCTGGAAGTCACCCAACTGCTGTAAAGCCCACAAAAGGAGGATAATCATTCCTTTTGGGTGCATGGTAAGAATTTCATAAAATAAGCCCAGCATATAAATCACTGTTCAATAAATAGTCTTCACCACGGGGTGGGTAGGTGTTACCAACTGCTGATTATTTTGGAACAAGAAACACACACAGCGGGCCTCTTCGTTCAGAGCAAAAACTCAGTTCTAAAGTGTACACGTGTATTATTCACAAAGCTGCGGCAACAAGACCCAATTCTGATTTCTGTCTTCCCCCTTTCCATAGCAATACCTAATATTAATATCAATATTCATATTGTTTCCATGGCGATTGTTTTGAATTGCTATGCTAACAGCATCATTGATAAAACCACTGTCCTGTTGGACTTTCAGATGGTTTGTATTTCTGCTTTTTAAGCCAACAATGGCTGTGAAAACTTTTGTGTGCGTAGTTACTGATTTTACCTGCTTAACTATTTCTATGGGGAGCCTTTCTGTAGATGAGAATGTGGGTCATAAATGTCGGTAGTGTTCGTGGCACAGAAAGTGCTACTGCGCTGTTTTCTCTAAGGAAAGAAGCAGTTTCAATGCCGGCAGCGGTGTGTGTGTCGGTGGGTGAGAGTACCTTCAGCTTTCCCGCAGCCAGCATTCAAGGCAGTCGCTGAATAGCGTTAACCCAATAGGCATGAAAGGGTATCGGTGTTATCATCAGTGGGCCGTCCTTGGATTGCTAGTAAAAGTAGTATTTTCCATATGTGGTTATCATTGTCACTTACCCCTCCCATCTGCCTCTCCTGCTACCCGTTTATTCAGCGCTGTTGAATCTGAATGGGTAAGATGAACGGTCCCACTGCACGTATGAATGGTCCGACCGACAATTTTGAGGTTTATGCTTAGTTCTGGAAAGCTATGCTGATTCCTGTGTTTTTCTGTGGTGGAATCTTTGTTGAATGCAGCCATCTATCAATAGGTTGGTGACTCTTCCAACATTTACATTAATTCAACGTGAAAGAATTTTTTTTAAATTTTATCTTGGGGGTTCTGCTTCCAGGCAGCCATCACTTGTAAAACTCTGATGATTTTATATTATTTAAGCATGAATAAAATGTGTAAACCTAATCAGAGAGGCAATAGTGATGAGGTAAAATGGGGCTATTGTCCCTAACAAGTAAGCATGAGACTTGAATGGAAAAATAACAATGCTTTTCTCCTGGCAACTTTTAGTGTTTTTTAATAAAAATCATCTTGGATTGAGGCCGAGCCTCCAACATAAACATCTGAGGCATTCTGGCATCATTAAACTATGGGAACAAGTTCCACTCTTTTGTTGGCTTCATTTCTTCGTTTTCCAGACAGAAGAATGGCAGCCCCACCCTGGCTTCATTTTAAACACATTTTTCTGGCTGCCGCCACCCTGACTCAGGCCTGTAGTCCTTCTTGCTCCGGCTACACGCACTCGCTGCATGTCTCTGCTGCCCGTGGCTGCAGAGTAATGTGACCGAACTGCTTGGTTTTCTAGGGGACAGAACGGTGACAGGGAGACTCAGTGTCCACTGTGTCCTCTGCATGGTCTCACCACCCGGCTCTCACCTTCCTGGCCACCCACACTCCCTCCTCTATCAGGTTAATCTTCCTGAAGCGCCTTGTGGCTCATATTTCTTTCCTTGCAGACGCCTTCAGGGGTTCCTTCTGCTCCCCTGAACAAAGGCCTCCTGGGTCAGGGAAGGCGACTCCAACTCCACCTTCTCCACTCTTGCCCCCCCTAAATCTTTCAGCCCCACGGGTGGCTCTACTTCCCTGCTCCTACGGACGATCTCTCCTGTGCACGCTGAGTTCTCGCTCACCTCTGTGGCTCCCATACGGTCCAGCTCAAAACACCCTGGAAACAGCGAATGGGTCAAGTTCACTCTGATGGGATCTGCTTCGGGAAGTGTTTCAGACGCCCCTGCTTGCTGGTGTAGGAGGAGCCTGTCTGCAGATCACACCATCGGCTTTATTTTGCTGGTCACTTTCTTCCTTTTCCTGTGCTTCTCTCTTTCTTGTGACTAATGAGGCTCTAAGTCAGCATGAAGAGGGGACAGCACTTGACACTTGCAGTTGGAGAGCAGGCCCAGATGCCCCCTTGACAGAGCTTGAGTTCCAGTCTGAGTCCAGATGCCTGAGCTGTGCCACACCTGCCAGCCTTGGCTCCGTAGGGAGGCACCCGAGCCCAATCCCAGACTTAACCACTTCAGCATTCTCATTCGTAAAATGGCAAGGAAGGTGCTTGGCCACACATCTCCGAGTAGCTGCACGGTAATTGTGTGAGGGGATGCATGGGAAAAATACTTAGGGAACTACTAAGGGCTGCCTGATCTTGACAAGACATACAGTATTTTGCCGTGTATAATACGTACTTTTTTTGCCCACATTTTCGAAAGAGAAATAGGATGCACATTATACATGGGTAATACCTGACATACCTCATATCTGTTCTTGTGTTTTGTAATTATTTGTTACATAAAATTTCTTGTACCATAATATGTTCAAAAATAAATTCTAAAATTCCTTTATAATATAAAAAAACAAGTACTTAAATATAAACACATAAAAATTTGAATTAAAAAATTAAACCAAAGATTTTTTTTTTCCTGGAAGTTTGGCCCAAAAACATGGGTGCTCATTATATATGGCAAACTATGGTAATAGGCATTAGTAGGATGTGTTGGGAAGCCCATGGTAGAGCTGGACCACATTACCAAAAAACCCTTTAACAGGAAAATTGAAAAAGCGCCCTTCTCTGAAAGGTCACCGTTTGAGACTTCCCCGGCACCTTTTCGGTGGTAACCATGGCGTGCAATGTGCAAAGGTAGTCAGCCTTCTTTGTGGCCAAGGATTGTGGGGGGGGCCTTGTGGAGGCACAGAGGATGAAGCCGTGGACCCAGAGAAGCCTTTTCTATCATGAGCAAAGGTCCCGGCTGAATTATCCTCACGATGGTGATACCAGTGGCTCCTTAATTTGACGTTGGTTAGCGCAGGCTTCTAGGATTTCTAGGCTTCCGTTTGGGAGGAAATCAAATACACAACCCTGTTTGTCCTAGGAACAGGAGCCATGTTGTTTCTATAACAGTATAAAGTTTAAACTTAATCTAGATCCTAGATATGTTTTATTACTGTTGCTTCATGAGAGACTTCATCTAATTACAACTGTCATCAAGCTTGTCAGATCTTACGCTCCAGAGTATTGGGCAGACTCCAAACAGGGTGGGGCGTGTGTCTGGATAACAGATTTCTGCTGTTTCTGCGTTGGGAACGTAGAATGAGTATTATTTGTGATTAATGAGGTGTGCATTAGTTGTGTATTGCCATGTAACGAGTTGCTCTGACACAGAGCAGCTCAGAGCAACCCGCCCTTGTTATCTCGCCATCTCTGTGGGTCAGGAGTCTGAACACTGCTCGGCTGGGCTCTCTGGGTCAGGGTCTCTGCTGAGGCAGCAGCTGCCGTGTCAGCCCAGGCTGGGGTCTCATCTGAAGGCAGGACTGAGGAGGGACCCACTTCCAAGTTCATGTGGTTGTTGACAAATTTCACTTCCTTTTTTCTCTTTTAAAAATTTTTTTTCCGGTTTTATTGAGAGAGAATTGACATAAATTTGTGTGTTCAAGGTGTACAACATAGTGATTTGACCCATGTATATATTGCGAAATGATCACTGTAAGTTAACATCCTTCACCTCAAAGTGGTACACAAATGTTTTCCTGTGATGAAAACTTCTAAGATCGACTCTCTTAGGCCCTGGCCGGGTAGCTCAGTTGACTAGAGCATTGTCCTGATAGGCCAAGGCCGTGGGTTCACTCACCGGTCAGGGCACGTACGGGAAGGCATCAGTGAGTGCCTGGACGGGTGAAACAACAAACTGATGTTTGTCTCTCTCTCTCAAGTCAATAAAAAAAATTTTTTTAAGCGATTGACTCTCTTAGCAACTTTCCAACATACAATACAGTATCGTTAGCCATAGTCACCATGCTGCACATGTACAAAATTCATTTCCTTGAGGGTCGTCGGACTGACGACCCCCAGTTCCTTGCTGCCTGTTGGCTTGGCACTCACTCAGTTTCTTGCCACCTAGGAGCTTCTCCTAGGGCAGCTGCCTTATCAAAGCCAGGAAGGAGAGACAGCTGGCTGCCGAGAAGGAAGTTACAGTTGCCTGTGACCTAAACATGGACCAGACATCACATTATCTGTTGCTGAAAGCAAGGCTCACCCTGACTGGTGTGGCTCAGTGAGTTGGGCTTCATCCCGCAAACTGAAAGGTCACCGGTTCAATTCCCAGTCAGGACACATGCCTGGGTTTCCGGCCAGGCTCCCGGTTTGGGGTGTGTGAGAGGCAACTGATTGATGTTTCTCTCTCACATGGATGTTTCTCTCCCTCTCTTTCTCCCTCCCTTCCTCTCTCTCTAAGAATGAATAAAATCTTTAAAAAAAAAAAAAGCAAGGCTCTATATCTAGCCCCTTCTCATGGGGAAGGGATTATAGACTCTGTCTGCCAGAGTTGTATTTTATTATATTAAGCATAGAACATATGATAAAAAACATACATAGTATAGAACATATATAGATATATACAAATTTATTATATCATGGGTGTTACATATTTTATATTATCTTTAATAATAATAAGCCAATGACATGAAGAAAAAACACATTTCAGAAATACCCTTTCTTGTTGAGGATTTTAAAAGCTGTAAAAAAGATGACAACGAATGAACAAAAATGAATATTGTTTCATACCCCCTGTCTGAGCTTGGGGCTCCCTGAACACAAGTCAAATTATGCAACAAAGATATCATTGATCAGGGGCTCTCGGCCTTCCCAGCCCCCGAGTTCTCACTGTTGCGCTGTGGGCACACAGATCGTACCCCAGCAGTGACAAAACTCAACTTTTTTGTCCCCACTTACCTGTTATTTGAATCTAGAAACCTGTGATAGCAATGGGAGTTTGTACTTTCTTTCCTTTTAGCTTCAGAGTTTTATTGCAAAGGCAGAAAGGTAATGCTTTTTGCCTGAGGTCCCTCTTTCTCTCTCCTTCCGCACCTCCTCCCCACAAAGGAGAGAGAGGATTTCATAGCCAAGTACTAGAAGATGACAAATATGGATGTTAGGGGTTTGAGTTTGGATATTCTAACCCCTCCTGTCTTCTGGAATCCATGACCAGGAGGGCTGAATACTACAAAAGGCAGGATGGAAAATGAGCCACTTTATTAAACTCTAGAAAATCTCCTAATCAAGCTCTGGTATAAAGGCTTCTTGGTTCCTTCCCTTCCTCCTCACTTTCTCCCTCTACCCTAGGCTTGTTTTAGGGAGCCTAAAGAGAAGTGTAGAGTCCACTAACCAGATAGCTGTCTGGTGGGGGGTAGAACAGGGAGAGGATGCTGGGCTTCTGCTAGAAAGCAGACCCCATCCTCAGTGTTGACCACAGGGAGACGGTGAGGTGGGGAAGGACTCACACAATGTCCTGAACATTAAACTCAGGTGATAGAGTAACATAACCCCCACCCTCCCCCCTTAGTGCTGCAAACTCTGAACAATACGTTTATCAAGGGCCCTTCCTTAGGGAGGAGCAGTAGGGGTGGAGGGGAGGGAGTAAGGGGTGTTCTCTGCCTGTGATGGATAGTTTTTGTCTTGAAAATCTTTGTCTTTCATAAGCACGGAGAAAGAGGGGAACTAACATGTAGGAGAATGGCAGGACTCTGGTGGTCGTGTGGGAGGTCATTGCAGGAAGTCCAATCACAGCCCACCTGTAGCATTTTAGGGCAAAGATGGTGGCTGTCTACATTAGGGTGTTGGCTGTGGAAATGGGGATGAGGGAATGGGTCAGAGATGTGTGCTGGGTAGTAGTGACCATGTGTCATGGCTGCCGGGCATAGGCCATTTATCTGCACCCTTGATAACCTGGAAGTCTCTAAGTGGTCTGCTCCCAGGGCCTAGTGTATAATAGCAGCCTGCACCTCGCAGGTGCTAAAGGAGGCTGAGTAAATGCACAGGTGTCTGCAGTGCCTGCCTTGTGGGGATTATGGTTTAGACCTGGAAAGCTTCGGCTGGGGCTTCAAAGAAATGATTTCTTCCTAATTTCTCCTTCACTGTCCTAAAATGACAGAGCCAAGCTAGTCCGGTGTGTGGCTGTGTGTCTGGGTAGCACGCACACACACGTACATCAGAGAACTTCCCACACAGCTTAGAGCTCCCTGCCCAGCTTTCTCGGTCGCCCGCCCGGACCAGGCCTGCGGAGCGTGTCCAGGTGTGACTCAGCTGGTTGTGCAATGCCTTGCTAACTCGGATCACATACTTGTGGTTATCAAATCCATTTCTTTTTGTTTGTTTCCTCTCCTTACCTCAAAGGACTGGACCTGCTCTTAATGTGAGAAATAAGCACGGAGATCCTTGGACGTAATGATGATACCTGTCCATTTGGTAGGGTTTCTACAGAATGTGCTTACTGCCACTGACCTGTAGTCTTAAAAATGATTTAAATGATAAATCTTATGTTATGTATGTTTTGCTACAATAAAAACAGTGTTTCTGTAAGGTGCTTTCAGACTTTGCAATGTTTCATACGCCCCTGTAGTGGAGAGATTAGATCATGTCCCTGCCACTTACCAGCTGAGCCTCAGTCTGCTTATCTGTAAGATGGGATGGTAATAGCCGCTTGCCACATAGTAGGTGCTCAGTTAGTGGTAACCACTTTATTACTTTTGTTGTGAAAGATTTCTGGTGAAAGTTTTGCCTTAGAGAGTTTGCGGATTTTCAAAAGAAACTGTATTATATAAATTCAAGTATTAGCTAAAGCATCGACGCTACGATATTTGCAAAACCGCAAAAAGGCCAATTAAATGCTTGCAAAGTCCCAAGAAATGTCCATTTACAAACCCACAGACATTTGGAAAAGAGGGAGAATGTTTCCCTCTGCAATTAAAAGGTTTTATGACTGAACATGCCTATGCTTAACTCAATGTTTTTTAATGGTCTAATAATTTACCTCCCATAAGGGGCAGGTGCATTTTAGAAGTGATGGAAAAGCCTAGAGGGATAGATCCTCCTATGGTTCCATTTGTTACTATAGTGTTTTTTCTAATTATGGAAATGATTGTTTACAATAACAATGACTAACATTTGAATACTAACAGTAGGCTAAACAAAGAACCAAGCACTGACGTGCATCATCTCACTTAAAATCATGCGTGGCAATTGTTGGAATTTTGGAAAATGAATGTGTGTGTGTGCGCGCGTGCACGTGCGCGCAAATAACTTGGGCTATGGTGCCTAATCTCCCCAGGAATATTATTGATTTTCATTAACAGTTTGGTCGTAAATCTCACCTTCCAATTTAATGTGTTTGGATGTTTGTGATGGCATTAGAAACGCTAATGATCATGATTTAAATAACAATTTAATCTGTCCCCGTAGTATGGGGAGGTCACAGTTTATGGCCACAGCTGCCAATCACTGAACACCCGGGTAGTTTCTGGGTTTTACCATTTTCAATAACACTGGAAAAAATCCTCAGAAATATTTGAACATGTCCTAGGTGTACACTTACAGCTATAAAAATTTAGATGTCTGAGAGGTTAGGTTTGGTACCAAGCGTGCAACCAGCTCGATAGTGCCACTCAAGACAAACGCCTGATTAAAATATGTAACAAACTGTAATGTGAAAGTACAGAAATATAGAACATCTCTCTTTGGAAAGCAGTTGTTTTCGCTGCGAAGTTTTAATAATTATCATGTAAGTTATTCGATGCCGCAGGCCTTGGGCTTTCTCCTCTGTAGAGTAGAAATAACAATACCTTCACTGAGGTCATGTGGGAAAGGTCAAGGGTCAGTGTCTGTGAAGCATTCCAGGCAGGACCTGATGTGCTGGTCACACTGCATAACCGTGAGGCGCCGATGCTGGCAGTGCTGAGCCGCGTGATGCTTGTGTGCACAATGCCGGGCTGCGTGCCTGTCCTGAAGAACTTGTGTAAATGTTTTCCTAATACAAAAGTAACTAAGGTTGTTCCTGTCACTTGTGTAGAGTCCTTTTATACAGTGGCACATACACAAACACAAATTTTAGGTATGGGCAGTGGGTGGTGGCAGTTAGGAAAATTGGCTAGGGAGTACTCCCAGAGAGTCCTTAGCAAAATTTGAGGACATAAGCTTGTATTTAATATATCAGAGTAAAGACTCAGAATATTCATGTTAGCAGAAACCTGATATCTTTGGTAAATGGGTTTTAAACTTTGCAAGCAATCCACAGTAAGAAATTCAATTCTCTTGAGAACCACAATGCAAATAAATGTGTATGCACTAGTTTGTAAAACTGTCTCACCAACACTGTTATTATGTGCGCTGTCATGTTTTATAATGTTTCATTTATTATTTTTTTGTTTTCTTTTTACTTTTTCTTAAAGATTTTACTTACTCATTTTTAGAGAGAGGGGAAGAGAAGGAGAAAGAGAGGGAGAGAAACATCCATGTGTGGTTGCCTCTCACGCACTCCATACTGGGGACCTGACCTGCAACCCAGGCGTGTGCCCTGACTGGGAATCAAACTGGCAATCCTTTGGTTCGCAGCCTACACTCAATCCACTGAGCTACGCCAGCCAAGGCTATAATGCTTCCTTTTATTTTAATGTTGGTTGTGAACCAGTTGATTTTGTTGAGTGGAGACCCTTCAGTTTGAAATATAACCTTAAAGTTTGTCTACCCCCTTTAAAAACTTCTTGAAGCTACGATTTTGTTGTTGTTGTTGTTGTTGTTAATTCTCACCCAAGTATATAGTCAATAGTGAATGGCTTTGTTCTTATCTGCATGATAATTTGAACTTCGAGGTCCTTATTCAGACAGATATACATGTTGGTAAAATAATGTTCTGTCAAAAGGCCACTGTAAGCAGATGCAGGCAGAATTCCACCAAAAACTGGGCATGGGTCATAATTCACGCTGGTTTCCCTCTCTTTTAAACCAGGCAGTTCCAATTTACCAGCAGAATGAATACAGAAAGAGACTCAGAAACGACATTCGAGGAGGATTCTCAGCCTAATGACGAAGTGGTTCCCTACAGTGACGATGAAACAGAAGACGAACTTGAAGACCAGGGGCCTGCAGTTGAACCAGCGCAGAATCGAGTCAACAAAGAAGCGGAGGAAAGACGGGAGACATTCAGAAAAGGTAACCGCTCTGGGACCTGGAGACCGGGCACCACCCTTGTCACCTTCACATGGGCAGTGCCTACGGCTGCCAAGCCCCAATGGCCCGTGTTGGATGATCCAGGCGCCGTTTTCTTAGCTCGGGATGCAGTGGAGAGAGTGGCTGATGGGCTTAGCCAAGCACGCATCGTTCCCCGTACGTAGGGCTGGTCTACCATACCTGACAAGTTCTGCCCGGGAATAGAAGGTCTTCGCTAGTGTCTGTGATTTTAGAAGGGAGTTGTCTGTGGAAGAATTTGCTTGTTACTGCACGAAGGGACCTTGGAGTTACTGTACCTTTTGTTCTGTCATCAATGAATGTAAAATGGTGTGAGTTCTCTCTAGGAAAATTTTTGTGAGTCTGATTGCCATGTGGGTCCTTTTATATAGCAAACTCTGCTACCAACCCAGAATCAGGGTGGCTTCAAGGCAGGGTCTTGACCGAGTTGGCAAATTTTTTCTGTTAGGGGCCAGAGAGTAAATATTTTAGGCTCTGGGGACCACACAGTCTCCTGCTGCTACTACTCAGCTCTACTGATGTCTCTTGATGGTTTGTCATTTAGGGTAACAGAACGCAGCTTGCTGCCCTGGCTGGGCAGCTCAGTTGGTTAGAGCAGCGTCTCAAGCACCAAAATGTTGCCAGTTCAATTCCCGATCGGAGCACATACCTAGGCTGTGGGTTTGATCCTAGAGGCAACCAATTGATGTTTCTCTCCCCCATCAATGTCTCTCTCTCTCTCTCTCTCTCACTCACTCCCTCCATCCCTCTCTCTCTCAAATCAATAAACATCGTCTTGGGTGAGAATTTAAAACAAAAATGTAGTTTACTTTCACAATTATGCTTTTTCTCTGGTGGCTTTTCTACTTCATTTCCTGCAACTCTAGCTAAATAACTTTCCCATTCACAGAAATCTCCCGTGAAATTGATCTGCTTCTGACTCTGCAGACACACCTCTCCGCTGCCTCTATCAGAATGACCTCTGGCTTCATCTGGTTTCTTCAAAGTCTCTGTCACTGCCAGCTTGCCTTCCAAGGTCTCCCAAAAGTATGCTTCTCTCCTCTTGCCCCTGACCCTTGCCTCTCCTTGCCTGGTTAAACTGGTCTTTTTCCAAGTAGTTTTCAGGATGAGGAAAAAAGGACACTTAATGTGGCCAGCCCCCCTGCTCTGGTCCAATGGTGCCTCTCTTCAGTTCCTCTGTGTGGGGAGGGTCTCAGTGTGAAGAAGGGCGTGTGTCCGTGCAGGGCTCCTCCCACCGTACGCTCCGAAACCTGGGGAGGGCATTGATTTGTGTTGCCCGCTCTCAGCTTTCCATATCAAACATGTAGAATTTTCAGACCTTCTTGTGGGCTTCTGGCTGTAATTTTAAGCTATTGAGCAATAAGCTTCACTGCTTTTTGCATCTAAATAGAAGTCATGACAATTGGGCTGAATGAAAGTAGAATCACTGCCAATCTGAACAGGAATGTGGCCTCTGTCCGAACAGGTCCAGACTGGATTGTATGCACTGACGGGTTCACAAGGGGTTCTAGCTGACTGCCCGAATAATGCAGAACGTGTTTCTTGCCCATTCCTTTCCCTCTGCACTTCTAAGTTTCATATCACAATCTTGGTATCTCTACCGTACGTAGCAATCTGATGAGCTAGCAGCGAGGTGGCTCAGTGGGGCAAAGGGTGAGCTTTGCTGTCGTCGCTTAGTGTCACGCTATCAAATACACGGCTAAGGACACAGGAAAAGGACTGGGGCTGGGTGCCTGCAGAAATGTCACGCAAGCACGCAGTGGGTGGCAACTCTCACCTCTGTTTTTTTCCAAGTCTGCCTTCCCATTCTGGTTCCCAGGGCTCTTTCCCCGATGGCTCAGTTGGCAGGTCACATTTCTTGTCGATTTCTACCCTCAGGATAGAGGCCTTGAGGGTGCTCAGGCTTGATCTGGTCTCTTCATAGTCTTTTTCTGATGGTGGTTTATCTTTCTAGAAGAATTTGGTGGTTCTCATTTCTTAAAATGCCTGTCAAATGACTTTGCTTGTGACTTGTAAACACATTATTGTTCTGACACCTCTGTCTGCCCTTCTCAACCACACAGAGGACATTCAGTAAGTGCTAGACCTGTCCCCTCCCTTCCTACTTCTGCCTGGTACCCCACCCCTGACCATCCTCTCCTTTCTCTCTCCCTCTTCCTCTAAATCCCTCTTTCTACCTTTCTTACCTTTTTTTTTCCCTCCATATTCTCATTTGGGCATTGTCCCAATTTTTCTTAAAAAAGGATTTAGTTTATTTATTTTTAGAGAGAGAGGAAGGGAGGTAGAAAGAAAGGGAGAGAAACACTGATGTGAAAGAGAAACATTGATCAGTTGTCCTGACCAGTAATCAAATTCGAGACCTTTCGGTCTTCGGGATGATGCTCAGCCATCTGAGCCATACCAGTCAGGGTGGCATTTTCCCAATTAAAGCCAGTGTCACTCTGACCTTTCAACCATCATCTCTCTGTCTTGACATTTTATACAAAGGACAGTTTTCTTCAAAGAATTCAGTTCTTCAGGACGCCAGAGCATGAGTCGCTCTGTGAAGTACGGTCAAGCCAAGTAACACCAGGGGCCAGTGCCCACAACAACAGAGCACGACCCACGTCCATTTCTCTAACAATGTCGTCTTAGGGCAGAAAGTGGGTTCTCCTTTTTGAAACGTGCCCTAGCCCAGCTGAGCTTTCAGTGTTAAGCAAGTGTTTGGAGAGACCCATTGCAACTGCTTTTCGGTTGAAGGACATTTATTGAGTGCCGTGAGACTTGAGAACAAGTGCAAACATGCTGTTTGAAGGTGCTGCGGAGGAAGAGATAAGCCCACAGAGTTGACTAAAGGAACTTTACCCTTGGCTTACTTTGAGCAAGGATTGACCGAACTGGGTGGGGATGTTTTCCATGCTGTAAGATGAACATTCTCTTTGCATGAGGAGCACACTAGATCAGAACAGAACAGCATTTCCTAAAGTGTGTCCTGGGAAACACTAGTCCCACCGAATGCCCCTGGACATAAAGGTTCTGTGGTCCCTGTGACCAGAAACTCAGAATTCTTTACCTTCATCACGGAGTTTAAGGTTTTCCTTTGACATAAAAGGATCCAAGAATTTTTGGCTTTAAAGAAACCAGTGTAATTCCATTCAGCTGCAGCTTCCTTAAATTCTTGACTGTAGGATGCTGGGTCATTTTGTTTGTATTTTAGTTTACCGTCCTGGTGTCAGTAGGTCAGCTCCTTGGTTAAGGACGTGCCAGTTAGGAAACAGCCTAGGGATGAGGTCCTGGGAAGAAAGAAATGCTCTGGAGGGGTTCCCAGGTTGGTGCAAACGAGCTCTTTCTTCTGAGCCTGGAGTGGGATGCACAAGCTCTCTCCCCTGCCTCCTTAGCAGCGTTGCTTTATTAATGAACTCTCCCAGCCTCTCACTCTGGCTGGCTTACAAGTACACCCACCACTTCCTGGTCCACAGCAAATTCTTACCTGAGTCCTGCTTTCTGCCTCGGGCTAGTGTGCTGTCTCCTGTCCTCATGGCCAAGCTCTCCCGTCCTCTTAGGTTATTCCCCTGCTTCCTGCTACTTAGGTTATTCCCCTGCTTCCTACTACTTAGGTTATTCCCCTGCTTCCTGCTACGCTATGGCAAGCACTTTCCTTTTTTAATTTTTTAAATTGATGTGTGTGTATGTGAGAGAGAGAGAGGGAGAAAGGGAGAGAGGTTGTTCCACTTATTTACGCATTCGTTGGTTGAATCTTGTATGTGCCCTGACCAGGGATTGAACCCACAGCGTTGGCGTATGAGGACGATGCTCTAAACAAATGAGCTACCTTGCCATGCCTGGATAACACTTTCTTAAACATCACCAAGAACCCTATGTCAAGTCCAGCGAGCCTTTTATCAATCACCATCTCCCACCTTCTGTTTTCTCTGATGTGCTTGTCCTTTTTAACCTCCTCTCCTTCAGGAAACACTGACTCCTTTGCAGGGGATCCCTATTATGCTCCTATTTCTCCTCTTCCTCCCACCTTTAAAATGTCCACATTTCCATTTGTCCTCTGTTCTATTGCTGCAGGCTTCCTTTGGCAGGCTAATCCCTTTAATCTGCTTTAGGCGCCGCATCTTTTTGCGTGACTCTGAGACACAACACGCATGATGGTGAAGAGGGAGGGCCCTGGGTGCAGGCTGCAGGCTTCAGTCTTAACTTCACCACTTTCTGGTTGTGTGACCTTGAGGAAAGGGCTTTTTCTCTCTGCGCCTCAGTGTCTCTTCCCATGGGCATATTGTTAGTTTCTATTACACTGGGTGGCTGTGAGTATTAAATCAGAGAATAAGTGTAAAGGACTTAGACCAGCTTTAAGAAAGTACTCAATGAATATTAGCTATTATCATCACCCCCCCCACACACACACACACACATACCAGTTCCTCCCTTCACGTCTTTCACAGCAAACCTAACATTTCTACCCCCGCTCCTCATCTCTCCCATCTTTTAATCATCAAACCTTCTTGGCTCCTCTACTTCCCTTCGGGCAGTTCTATTCCCCTGCCTGTGTCTGCCTCGGCTGAAGCTGCAGCAGTAATTCTCAATGGGTCCTTCTCTCCCCAAATCCAAGTACAATGGGTTGATGAAGAGACAAATGGAATGAACAGTTAGTTTTCCCAGCAATGACCTTGCCCACATATTGAGGAAACTGTTGCCGATTTAGTGTTATTCCTGCGTCTGCCATCTTACGCACCTTTTCCGTTAGTCCAGCTTCTCTCTGTTTGCAGGACAGTGGGCACTTCTGCTGACCCTCAGGCTTCCGTGTGCCTGGTGGTTTTCAGATAAAATCTTTGACTGGGTCTTAGATAGTTCAGCATAAGGTCGTCAAGGCATAAGTTTCTTCAGACAGGGAAGGCAGAAAGCTATATTTATGGAAAAGTCCACCCCTGCACATCTACACATATGGCGACAGAGCCAAAGCATGCAGAAAGAGCCTCATTCATGCAGTGGCTTGGTCTTTGGATAGATTGACCTGTGGTTCCACTCCAAGAGCTGTGACAAAGGAGTCTGCCCTGAGGGGGGTTAGGAAAGGCTTCCTTGTGGAAAGGAGTTAATTAGGGAAGGGGAGGGGCACAAGTACCCAGAATAGGGGACTACATATAGAGGCTCTGTGGGGTGGTGGGGGTGGTGGAGGAGGTGACAGGGCATGTGGAGGAACTGAAAGTAAGCCCAGGAGAACGAGGGTGGTATGAAAGGAGGCTGAGTGTGTGCTCACTCACATTTTCACCCCCATCAAGGGGTAATTTAAAAACAGAGCCAGTGATTTTCTTATTGCCCATCATCCAGCTAATCTGCTCGCACTCTGAGGGCCCCAAGTCCAATCCGTCTTATTCTGAGCTGGTGTCAGGACACCAGGCTGTGGGCCTGGCATGTTGTAGAGGCTCAGTGGGTGGATGTAATTGAAGGCGTGGAGTGCTTCAACAGAGGCATGAGTGGGAAGCCAGGGGAGCTCTTCCATGGCCTCCCCCGGTCAAGAAAGGCTTCCTGGCGGTGAGGACACCTGGCTGAATTTGGCGTAAGTGTGACAGGTCAATTGACCCCAGGGATCTCAGGAGCAGAGCATTCAAGACTGGCCTGGGTTCATCTGGAAGCTTCTTTACTCCTATGTCCCGCACTGGAGCTGGACAACTCAAAGGCTCACCTGGGTCTTCCAAAGGGAGCACCCTTGAGTGTCTTGGGCTTCCCCTAGCATAGCTCTGGGCTGCAATGGGAGTGTCCTAAGAAGGGCCATAGTCTAAGAAGGGAGATCAAAGCGGAAGCCACTTGCAGAATTCAGGCAGCACGACTTGTGCTACGTTCTCTTGGTTACAAGAGTCACTGAGGCCAGCCCTGATTCAAGGGAAGGGAAATTAGATGCCACTTCTTGATGAGGGAGTAACAAGGTCACACTGCAGGATGGGAGATAGTGTTGCGGCTGACTTGGGAGAGTGCTTTCTGCCTCAGTGGATACCAGAGACATTTGTGGGGATGAGTACTGGTGGGGGCAGAGCCGCTCCGTAGGTCAAGGAGGGGGTTGTTGTTTTGAACCTGACCAGTCTGAGATATTTATGGGACATTCACTTGCATTGCTGGTTAGCCGGCAATTAGAAATATAGGATAAAGTAGTAAGAAATGAGAGAGAATGGTGCATCCTGCCCCTGGGAAGTGACAGAATTTTACATTCTTAACCACATTGTAATAGATGACACTGAGCTTTGTGTTCCAGAATGCAGTCCTTAGAGTAGTTGATTGACTCTGGGGTTTTGCTGTACCCATGTGGGCAGCATATTCTTAGGGAGAGGGAGAGTCCAGGTCAGAGCTTTAGGAGAGGAGCCTCTTCAATGGTACCTGCCCCTTCTCCTTCCATAATCACTCACGCCCTCCCTCCTTCCACACGCACACACACACACACACACAGCACAGACATTCACCAGCACATCTGCTTGTGAGGTTAGCAAGGACGTGGGCTACTGTGTATGAGAACTGATTCTGCATATCAGATGCTGATTCTATACCTTGGAAACAGATGATTCACACAAAAGCTTCAGCATCATTTATTTACTTAGATTTTCTTTTTAAAGCTAAATAATACAGTGTGGTCCCCAAAGTCCCTTCTTCTTGTCTGAGTGGGGTTGCTCTCTGTACTTGAAAATATAAAACTGCATTTCTTTAAAAGTCTTTGCCATCCGAGAGCTCTGTGTAGGGGTGAAATGATCGTTGGCTGACAGTGTTTTAGACTGCCACTAAGGTTTAAAGGAATCCCCAGTCACCACATGAGCCTCAGGACACAGGACGACGTGTCCTCGGTGTGACTGCAGACTGGATGTGGTGTCAACAGAACACATGCAGCTGTAAACCCAGTGGAAGTGCCAACTTCAGGGAGGAATCCGCAGTTAAGGGTGTGGATCCCTGAGCATCTATGAATCTTATTTTATCTGGAATCAGAAAACAGATTAAGCTAGTCCTTTGAAGTATATGAATCCTAGGAAATCCTTGGAGCATGCTGAGGAGTGACGTTTTCCACTCCATTAGATTTCAGTTTTTGACACATACCTAGCATGTGGAAATTCCACTCTGACTACTTAACCTCTTTCTCCAGTTGGCCATAAAGGGCCTGCCTGTCACCACTTCAGCCTTAAGAACATCACAGCAACTGGCAGCTTGTTGAATAAAGGTGGGGGGTAGGGGTGGCCTTCCTAGGCTGAGAGATTTGTAATGGGGGAGGGGTGTGCCCTCTGGTTCTCTAGAACATGCTTCTGAGTAGTGTCACTTTATGAATGAACCTTACTTTAAAGAGGAGCTTTTGCTCATGGAGACCTAACATGGCTGCTGTTGTTCTTACTGCTGGCTTGGAACCTGCGTCTCTAACATAGGTTTTTAATGATAGAAGTCACCCAAGGAAGTCTCTCTTTTCCTGTCTCTCTCTCTCTCAGTAACTCAGCCCTGGGATGTGATTAAATAAAAAGCCCCTGGGAATTCCATTAGGATCCAGAGCAGCACACCCCACAGCCAAAGTACACAGGACCCCATCTGGGATCTTGGGAAAATGCCGATTCTGGTGCCAGAGGTCTGGGGGTGGCCTGAGAGTCTGCATTTCTAACCAGACCTCAGGTGACGCAGTTTGTCCATACTTTGTGTGGAAAGGGCCAGGAACAAGGAGGGGCTCTTTTTCTCTTTTTCCCCCTGTCAAAGGCAAGCACAGTACCTGGCCTTTTGCTTTGCTTTCAGTCTATCCTTTCCCATTTTCTCAAAAGCCAATCAAGACTTCCCCGCCCTCCTGAAGGTGCTCACTTTGAGCCACCTCCTGCTTCATCGCTCAGGAAACTCAAGGCCCTACACATGCTCCCTCACTCACCCCTCTCCACCCCTCACGCCGGGGTAGGAGCCTGCCCCTCCAGTCCCCTCCACTCCCCCCATCAACCATCCCCTCTCTTCCTCCAGTCTCCCCATCCTAAACACATCTCCTAATGAGCACCCCCCTTTAGTTTCTTATCCAGAAGGAATGTATATCGACAAGGTCACTGATGGGATTACCTGATCACCACATCCCTGGGCAGCTTTGTCCCTCCTTACTGGGCACATCTACACCAGCCGCTGTGGCTCTTGCCCTCTCACTGTCACACCCATTCTTCTGATTCCTCCACGAGCCACGTAGACCTTCGTGGATTCCTCCTCCACCCACTACTTAACCATCTCCACCCTCTCTTGGCTCGCTGCCCTTCCCCCACACTCACTTCCTGTGCACTTCCCACCAACACCTCAGTGTCGAGCACCTTCACATCTGTATGACTGACCTACACCTCGGCCTGGAGTTCCAGGTGGGTTTTCATGGCTCATGGGTGGACGTTTTTACCCAGGTGTCCTACAGGCATCTTCAGGTCACCATACCCAAAACACTCTGTCGCCACCCCCAGCCACAGCCAGACTTATCCCTCCTTTACTCTCTAGGTCATCTGGGTTGGCTGTGCCCATCCAGCCACCCAAAATGACATCTGCAGTCACTCTTTCATTTCATTTTTATTCCTCATTTTTTTCTTGCCCACAATCAGTCAGCCTTCCTTCTGTAGTTCCTGACTCTGTCTTTTCTCCATTTCCACTCCCTTGATTCTGGATCAGGTGTCCATCAACCCTCCATTCAATGACCATAGTGATCTTCCACCTTTAGACTGGCTCCCTTCAAATTCATCCTGTTCTTGGCTGCCAGTGTGACCCAGGTAACCACCCTCTGCCCATGCCCCTCCCCTCCCAGAACCCCGACTTGGGTGTCCCCTGCTCTTGGCATGGTGTACCAGGTCCTATCCATCTACCTGGCTCTCAGCTTGTCTCCTGTCCTTCCTGGGAGGCACTCTGTGGTCCCCCATACCCTGCTCTTTGCATCTGAACCCAGACCAGGCCGTTTCCTGCCTTTGGCTTTTGCTGCTATTATCAATCTCTCTCCTCTCCCCTTATTGGCATAATGTGAGGATAGTTTTTAGGAGTCCACCCAAGGGGCACCCCTTCTAAGATTGCTCCCTGACAGCACCATCCCCTGGCCAGATCTACTGCTGCTCTTTGGGGTTCCCATACTGCCGACTGCTGACCTTTATCCTTGCGTCATCTTACCTGTCATATACTGTCTTCCACAGAGGTACGCGTTTGGGCATCTCTCTCCCCTACCCCAACTGGACAGTGGGCTCCTTGAGGTAGGGACTGTGTCTGAGCCATAGATGGTTTCTCTTGGACATGGGTTCCAGTTCTACCTTATTACGCGTTCGTGGTTCTCAAACTTGAGTGTGCGTGCAAGTCACCTGGATTGACGTCACCAGCCCACACCCAGAGTTCCTGACATGCCAGGTCAGCGGCGGTGCCTGACAACGGGCATTTTGTACAAGTTCTCTGGTGATGCTGCTGGTCTGCACCCCTCACTTTGAGAAGCACTGTGACAGTGAACTGTTATCACAGCTGACCTGCACTGTCCCACCCATTTCGGAGACTGTGAGCATGGGGGGAGTCTGGCAAGACTTGAGTGCTTGACACAAGCAGAATGTCTCCGTCCACTTTCCCAGGCGGGGCTGATTGTATCGTTCGTTAAGTCTCACTTTCTGTCCTACCCCTTGTGGCCCGTTGGCTGTTCTGGACCCAGGTTACAGTGGAAGGACCCAGCACACATACAGCACAGTGGCCGGTTTGTGTCAGTGACCCGGGAAAGGCAGACCCCTCCCGGGGTCAGGGTGAAGAGCAGACAAGGCACACTTCTCTCCGTAATACCCTCGCCCCCAACCTGACACCTTTCAGGCCACATCCGGCCACAGGCCCTGCGGGACCTTGGCTCACTGTCAGGCCATGGCTTCTCCCATTCGCCTGTGCTGGTACTTCTCTCTGCCATTGGCATCCTATGCTAGTTCCCTTCTATTGCTACCTTTCTTTTTGGTTTGCCTCTTTCCTGATTTATTTCTTTTTATTTTTTACTATATTTTTAAATTCTGAAAAGTGCACAGAACACAAGCACGTAGTTTCACAAATCGTCATTAAGTGAACACGTGTTTAAATGCTGTTACTGGTTTCTGCAGTGTCCTCCCAGAGACACACATGCACTTATATGTGCAAAGAAGACTTACAGGTGTGCTCTTATATACCCACAGATACCACACACATGAACACACATATGTAAGTGTCAGGCATGCATTCCTGCTGTGAATTAATTCCATGTGTCACAGAGCTGAAAGCGCAGTACAGTAGACTTCCTCTGCCTTTGTCACTCAGCGTGACTTGGAGATCTCTCCCTTGGACATCAGTACACATGAAGCTGCCTCCTTTTTTGCAGACTGCGTAGGCTTTCATTGTGGGGGTGTTTAACTAGCTGCTCACGGTCGCGTTGAGGTGGTTTCTGATCCACAGGGCTGCGTTGAATCGCCAGCCCTGAGCTCTGCCACTTCCCCTGTGCATGAGTGTACACGCGGGGAATAAACCCCTGGAAGTGGGATTGCTCAGTCAGTGTGTGGGGGGTGACAGTTTGATAGACTTTGTTCAAATGCTCTCTGCAGAGGCTGCCCATGAGGGCCTGTTTGTCCACTCTCTTCAGCTCAGCGTGCCATCCACGCCTCTACCCTCGGCCGATATTTTGCCACCACAGGATGAAAGCTGGGGCCCCACTGACGAAACTGCGCTGCTTTTTTTATGCACTCAGTGTCTTGACATACTTGAGAGCCATTTGAATTTCCCTAGGTATGAGCGGTCTGGTAATATCCTTTACCTGTTTTCCTGGTTGTTTGTTTGTTTGTTTGTTTGCTTTTTGACACTAAACTTTTGACCTTTTCACTCTTCCGGTTTGCTAAAGTCTGCGCCAACCAATGCAGCTTGCTGGTTTGTCAGTGTGTCTGCGAACAAAATTCGGAACCAGCTGTGGCGGGCTGGGGGCCGGGCCAAGCTCACTTCCTTTTCCACATGGCAGGGATCAAAGTGCTTGCTGCCCGTGGGAACACTCGGAGCATTGTGTAGCAATATTTACATGTTCTGAATACACATTTACCAGATATGGGGAAGATCTCAAGCCACTGCTGGCTGATGTTAAATGTTGGGGGTTTTTGTTTACCAAACAAGATGATAAGCTCAGATATTAGGAATGTGGTTGGCTGAAGGGGAGAGAGGAGGAAAAAGGGGAGGGGGGCGCCCACAGGAGGCTTCCACAGAGTTGAGAATTGTTCTCTTAATCCAGGAGACAACATCTTCCAATAACTGGGGCAAAAACTACCCCAAGGAGAATTGGGTTAGAAAGAGTTAGTGCAGGGTGCGGCTAGGGGGAAGCGTTTCCAGAAACTCCTGTTGGGTAAGAGATGTCCCCCCAGCAGCAGAGAAGCTGGGGGCTTTCTCAAGTGCCCTGGAATTGAGACATGGTGACTGAATGGTAGATGTGACATTAAGGGCATGAAATGAACTTGTAAAGGAAATGAGTACGGGAGAGCAGGATAAACCACTGAATAGCATTGACATCTGATCGGGACTCGAAACTGTTGAATTCATCCACGATGACCTTTTTCTTTGATTTATTCATTCGCTAAATATTTAATGGGTTATAAATGCTATAAATGAGTTCCCCTAGGACTGCTGTAACAAAGTACCATAGACTGGGTTGTTAAAGACAAGGAAATGAATTTGAAAAAATAATTTAGCTGTGACCTTCTGGAGCTGTGGGACTTCTGTCGGGGCCACGATTAAATGAGGATTGCTCTTTTAGAATTCTACTGTTCTGTGGTCAAGTGACAACATGTCCATTGGTGTGCTGGACCTGCCGTAACAAACACCAAATGCTGGGGGACTTAAACAGCAGAAAGTTCTTGTGTCACCCGTTCTGGAGGCTAGAAGTCCAAGTTCAAGGGGTTGACAATGTTCATCCCTTCCAAGGGCTGCAAGGGAAGGATCTGTCCAAGCCTCTCTCCTTGGTTTGTAGTGGTCTGTCCCCTGTGAGTTCACATCATCGTCCCTCGGTGTGTGTCTGTGTCCATATTTATTCTTTATAAGGATATTAGTCACTTGTGGTTAAATTCCATCCTAATGACTTCATTCTAAATTGTTTCCATCTGCTGTGACCCTATTTCCAAATTAGGTCAGATTCTGAGGCAGGGGTGGGTTAAGGTTTTAGCATGAATCTGGGAAGGACACAGTTCCTTCCTTCCGGGAAGGACATATCTCAAAATGACATGCTAATTATCTCCTTGATGGACTTTCCCTTTTTCCTTTTTTAAAGAGTGTACATGGCAAGTCAAAGCAAATGATCGAAGCTTCCACGAACAGCCTCATTTTATGAACACCAAGTTCTTTTGTATTAAGGAGAGTAAATATGCGGTAAGTTGATTTTAACTGCCTGTATTTCCTGTACCAAAAGCCAGTTTTGCCCAATGGCCAACATGCTTACTAGCTGCACGTGACACCTGCTTCCAGACAGCCCCTGGCCTGGGGCCACTGACAGTCACTGTGAGTTGTATGGAATGTCATGACTGTCAGTGTGACTGCCCCGAGGCTGGAAAGGGGTGCTCCAAACAAAACAAAATAAAATTATGCAGATTGCAAATTTCCCTATGTATTTGCGAAACTCTCATTAAAATGTGAAAGAACATACAATAATATCACAAATGCCTTGTTTGAAAGTAAGAAAAAATTGAAAGGAATCTTTCTTTTTTTAATCCTCACCCAAGGATATGTTTATTGATTTAAGAGAGAGAAAGAAACATTGATCGAAACATCGATGGGTTGATTCCTATATGTGGCCCGACTGGGGATCGAACCTGTGAACTTCGAGTGTACGGGATGATGCTCCAACCAAATGAGCCACCTGGCCAGAACTGAGAGGAATCTTAATCATTTATCCACCCCTCCACTGCCTGTGATCGATTCAGAGATTTCAAAGATATTTCACCTAAAAAATGCTGACTACCTCTGAAATATGATAAAGAACAGCTGTTAAGCGGGGGCTTAAATATTACGTGTATTAGTTTCCTAGGGCTGCTGTAACAAAGTACCATTAACTGGGTGGGTAAAGACACTAGAAATGCATTGTCTTATAGTGCAAGGGACCAGAGTCTGAAAGGAAGGCATTGGCAGGGCTGGTCCTTCTGGCAAATGGGAGGAACAGTCTGCTCCGAGCATCAGCCTGGGCTGCTGGTGCTGGTGGCCATTTTTGCCATTCCTCGGCTTATAGAAGCATCACTGTCATCTCTGCCTCAGTGTTCACCTGGACTTCTCCCCATGTGTTTGTCTGTGTCCAATTTCCCCTGCTTCGGAGGATAGCGGTCACTGGATCAGGGCCCACCTTACTCCAGGCTGACCTCATTGTAACTTGATTACGCCTGCAAAGAGCCCATTTCCAAACAAGATGGCATCCCCACATGTCAGGGGTAGGACTTGAGCATATCTTCTTGGGGCACACACTTCAGCCCATAACAATGTCCTGTACCCTTCCTTCCACAGCAGGCCCCCATACCCCCCTTAGATAAAAGTGCCCCTTTCCTTTCCTGCTTTGCCGCCCATGTCAACATCTCCCTTCGTCCCATTTGCTAAGAGGCTATGAGGTGTAAAAGGTCAAGGATGTAGCAGGGCCCCTCTGGTCACAGTTGGAGTTGTCAGACTTCTAGGTGATATGTCTGCCTCTGGAAGCTGTCTCTGACTTAAGCCTCCAAGGTGTCTTAGTCGTTGTGAGGCCTGGTTAGAATTAAAAGCTTAAAGGAAATGTCAGTATCTTTCTGAGTGACAAATGACATCTCTGCATCACTGTTGGCCATAGGACGCTCTTTGCAGATGCATGTACATTGTGATAAATGTTGGCGTGATTTAGAATGACTTCTTCATTTTTTCCAACAGAGCAATGCCATCAAAACGTACAAGTATAACGCGTTTACCTTCCTGCCGATGAATTTGTTCGAGCAGTTTAAGAGAGCAGCCAACTTCTACTTCCTGGTCCTTCTTATCTTACAGGTAATGCCCTTTGCTCTCTTGAAGTCTGTTTTGAATTATGGCGGGTCAATGACATTTAAGTTGTGGACGCATATAATGCGATTAATCTGGAAAGTTTTTATATTAGCGTCAGCGTTCTGCACGTAAGGGAATGTGCTTTGTACACAGAACTGGCTGGCTCGGTGTTTAAAAGTTCCATTTTATGCCGATATGACTGTTAAAATTGGCTCCCCTGCCGTGAATCAAGTTAAACTCTTCGTGTTGTAAAATTATTTGTACCTTAAAATTCAATATATTGTGTATGTGTGTCCTTTATTTTTTATTCAAATGCCGACTTTCCCCAAGAGTATTATTGATTTTTATTAACATTTTGGTCATAAGTCTCAATAAACTATTTTTGTGAAGTGGTTTTACATTGGAAAAGGCCTGCTTTTTCTGAGTGTTATTTTTTCTTTATTGTGGCAAAAAAAATTCACTTATGTAGACAGCATTGATTTTATCTGCTCAGGAACTGTTATTGTAATCAAGGGGACTCTGCCACTGGGTGTGCCGCCCTCTAGCATCTCCTGTGCAGGTCACAAAGGACGCCTATCCACTTGGTTCCATCACCTTCTTTATTTGGGAAATAGTCTCGCCTGCTGGGATTCACCCAGTAAGGTTTTGTGAAAATGGCAGCATGTGTGTGTCTGGGTGGAGATGAAAGAGAGAGAGAGAGAAAGGGAAAGGGAGAGAGAGAGGGAGAGAGAGAGAGAGAGAGAGAGAAACAGAGAAAGAGACACCATCAGAGAGAGAAATAGATACTCATCAGACTTAGTAGAATGTAAGACCTGCTGACTTAACAGTACAGGATGGTCACATTATCAAGAGGGACCTTTGAGATAGGCTTGTAGGGATAAGCACTACAAACTATAAAGTACCGCAGTGTGATGAGTGGGCTGCTTTTCTCTTCCTTCTGGGAGAGACCAGGGAAGTTACACATATAGACAAGAATGTCAGAAATGACCTATTTATTTTCCAAGTGCTCCAATTTCTTTAAAGGACAGCAATGCAACCTAGGGTACTAGGAATAGCCTTAGACAGCTCTTTACTTGAGTTGTCACTTCACTTAATTCTTGTGCTCTGAGGCGGGTGCTATCTATTATGCCCTCTGTTTTGCACAGAAGACCTGAGGCCTGACAAGACAAAGGAGCATGCTCAATGTCCCATAGCCCATAGTGGTAGATAGAACTGGGTGGGACTTGGGTCCAGGAGCTTGACTCTAACCAGAATGTTGTAAGACCCAATGATCAACAAGATGGTTACAAAAGATCTTTGCTAAATTTGCTTCCCAATCTTTTCTTCCAGTTTGTATACTGTCTTGAGGGAGGCAGGGCTTCCTGCCAGGCCAGCCTCTATTTTGCCTGGGCCAATAGCAATGACAGTGAAGGAGGTGCTTTCTCTTAGTGCCCCAAAGATGCCCCATCCATTCACTCACTCTCTGAGCCACCCACCAGCTACTGCCCTGTTTGCCTGCATCAGAGAGCCCGGCCTAAGCACCCAGCAGTGTAGAGCCTGTCAGATGCATTGCCTGAAAGTTCAAGGACTCCTTTCACCCACATCCCATTCTACCCTTCCCCTGGTTAATTATGAGTATCACACACACACACACACACACACACACAAATTGGAGTACTCATCTTACAGAGCCTCCTTGGTGTCCATTTAAGGTCACAATGAGACAATTCCAGGAGCCACTGTCCTCTGGGCTCTGTTCCAAGAGGCCAGAAGCTAGAGAAATCAGATTGTAGGAAGAAGATTAGCTGGATGCTTAGATGCCTTTTCTGCATGTTCTGCAGGATGCTGACTTGGGTGATGAAGGAGATTAGACATCGAATTGGCAAGCTTACACTTAGCAGTTACCTGTGGGTTAGCTGTGCCTTTGAGGGCACACATGGATGCTTTTTTCTTCCTTCCAGGCAATCCCTCAGATCACAACCCTGGCATGGTACACCACCCTGGTGCCCTTGCTCATGGTGCTGGGCATCACAGCCATCAAGGACCTGGTGGATGATGTGGTAAGAAGGATCTCCCATGCAGCTTTCTTTTTATGGCTGCGAGCTAATTTTTAGTTTGGCATTAATGCTTTACATTTTGCAGTTATTAAAATAAACTTCCCCCATTCTCTCTTCTGAAGGCTCGCCATAAAATGGATAAGGAAATCAACAATAGGACATGTGAAGTCATTAAGGACGGCAGGTACGGTCTGTCATTGGTAATGGAGTTACGAGGCTATAATGTGCCAGAAGGTCTAGAAACATACTTGGAGATAACAATTAGAAGTCTCCCCATGCACTCACCCTTTCACTTCCTAAGGCTCGGTTTTCCTTTGTGACCTGGAGGCTCTACCAATTTGCGTTATGGGAGGTGGCCGATTGGGCTGCGTCATCAGCTCTTCTGTGCTCGTACAACTTCAGCCTGGAATGTGTGGCTCCCACCTCTGCAGCTGCTGCTGCTCCGGACTTTGCTGTTCAGGGCTTTGCTCTGCTCTCTAGCTAGAGTGATTTCTTCACTGCACTTTTTCAGAGTGTTTTATTTTCATCTTTCTCATTATGATCTGAATTTTATTTGAATTATTTGTGTGGGTGTCTCATCTTTTGCCTCCAACTCTAACTTTCTCAAGGAGACTGTCCTGAGTGTTTGTTTTGTGTCCACCAATGCCTCTGACACACAGAGAGCACTCAAGAAGTGTTTAAATTAACACGGTCAACTGTGACCCAAGTGCCAGCTCACCGGCCAGTAATGAGCTGTTTCTTGAGCAAGCACCTTGTGGCAGAACTCCAAAGTCAAGCGCTAAAAATAGTGACTCAGGCCCAATTCAAAGACTTTATGTGTCAACACGGAGGAAAATAACTTGGTTTATAGCCCCACTCCCACTATGTCTAATTTGAATACAGGTTATGTCAATCTATAAATAGGTGTATAGGTGGCTTTTTTTCCCTTCACAAATAAATGAATTCTGTTCCAGAGGTTGCCTTTGAAGTCACTTAGAATCACTGTCCTGAAGGGTGGCTAACTAATCTTCAGCCTATCTAACCACACTGGTAGAGTAGCTCTGAGTTGCCTTGAATTTGGGAGTTGGGGTCACATATCAAGCAGGTCTGTGGCCCTGGCAGCCCCTGGAGTGTGGTCCAGCCTGTGTGGGGATTGAGCATTGATGGGGCAGGGCTACAAGAACCTCCTAAGAGGACCCAGACATCACCATGGAAGAGTCCAACGGAATCACCTCTGTCACCTGCAAAGCGCTGTGACAAGAAGGTGTTCACTTGTTTACTTACCATTTGAGATGCACATGCACATTGCTAATTTATAGTTTTGGAGATATTGACATGTACTCTAACTACAACTTCATTTATTGAAAAATAAGCCAATTTAAAAAAAATCCTGGGGTTAAGAATTGTGTATTAAAGTCTTATAAAGTTGGGGAAACAGCATATAAGCATGTATCTAAAATGTAATTTAAATGTCTAGGTCTTTTTATTCATAAGTGCATGGAGGACAAACAGAGTAATTGACTTCCTGCCTCCAAAAAATTAAGTTTATTAATTATGGTAGGTTGGTAATATCTGTTGGGAATACCTTTTTTATGTGTGGAAACTTTTAAAAAAGATTTTATTTATTTTTAGAGAGAGGGGATGGAAGGGAAAAAGAGAGGGAGAGAAACATCAATGTGCGAGAGACACATAGATCGGTTGCTTCTCATGTGTCCCCAGCTGGGGACCTGGCCCATAGCCCAGGCATGTGCCCTGACTGGGCATTGAACTGGCAACCTTCTAGTTTGCAGGCCGTCACTCAATCCACTGAGCCCCTCCAGCCAGGGCTGAAAACCTTTAAAACAGACTATAGTTTGAAAATTTTTATAATGTAGATTTGTTAGAAATTTAAATGGGTATTGTCTAAGGAATTTAATGCTGGAGATAGTCATCTTTTTTATTTTCTATTTTATCAATATCCTTATTAGACTTATTATAAAAGTGATACCTACTCATTAAAGAGAGAAACTAAACTCTGAAGTTCCCTGCGGATTCCAGGTGGCCCATGCGGGAGCCACGACGTGTTCCTGTCCCGGGTCAACCCAGGGCCTGCCATGGGGGAGGTGATGGGTCACGGAGATGAAAGAGAACAGGAGAGGGGCGAACACAGGACATGAGCAAAAACAAAAGAGGGTGTCAAGTATCTCCTTGCCACCCATTTAAGTAGCACCCTTAACCCTTCATTACATGACCTAGGATGGAAAGAAGACATGAAAATCCTCACTATCATCATCGCTTCTTTCAGAGGATAATCCGATTCTTGTGACCCCTTAACGTGGCTTCATCATTAAACGGCTGAATTTTTAGCAAAACTCTTCCCTGTGATTTACATGTTTTCCCAGAATCTTGGGCTTCCTGAAAAAATAATTCCAAGTCTCTTGCCAGGAACTTTTTTAAAAACCAATAATCTATCTTCATTTTTCATGTTTAGGTTCAAAGTTGCCAAGTGGAAGGACATTCAAGTGGGAGATGTCATTCGTCTGAAGAAAAACGATTTCATTCCGGTAAGTGGACCAGCCCTGCCTCTCTCAAGCTTTGTTCTCCCAGCTGACCTGGCGCTCGGCTTCCCCCAGGTCTCTGTGTCACAGGTGCGTTTCATTTCCAACAGGCTGACATACTGTTGCTGTCCAGCTCGGAACCTAACAGCCTCTGCTATGTGGAAACGGCCGAACTGGATGGGTAAGTGGGCTCAGGTGGGCCTGGGTTAAAGCTCACCTTTGAAAGCACAGTCATCACTTGGAAAGCCGTGCTCTCTGGGCAAGAAGCCCTGAGAACTGGCCTGGCCTCTACCACTTGCTCTCTGTCCAGCAGTGTCCCTCATCGACCAACCTCTGTAACATGGTGCTTTCAAACCTGCCTCCCCATCCCCCTTCAGAGAAGGTAAAAGGGTCAAGGGCAGATGGCATGCCTCGCCCTTTGTGACCTGCTGAGCAGAGTTCAGATACATAGGAATGACTTAATATAATCTACTCTAGGAAAAGAAGAGCAGATTTTTAAAGTCTTTGCCAATGGACAGTTTTGAATTCTCCCTTTGCTGGCTTTGATTATTAGGCTGCCCCTTGAAAGGGACTCAAGTTCTGTGTTTGACCAGTTTTCAATGCATTTATTGAGTGCTTACTAGGTCACTGGGTTAGCTTCCTGTTTTAGCTCACTTAATCTCCTCAACAACTGTGTGAGACAAGTAGTAAGATTCCCTCAACATTCCCCGTGAGGAAACCGAGGCACAGGAGGTGAAGTGGCCTGCCCAAGACCACACAGTAAGTGGCGGAGTCGGGATGCTGCTCCCAGGCTGGCTCTCAAGGAGAGCACCTGCGTTTCCCGCTCGGGAGTAGACCCCTTTCCTCTTATGCTGGGTGTGCATGAGCTTCTTTACGGAGAGCTGAAATCACCTGAGTGGAACCTAGATCTTTCTTTGTTCTTCTATAAATCAGTCGGGTAATTGTTCGGTCCTAGCTATGAAACAACTATTATTCCCGTGAGTGAGAATACTGAGTGGGTGGGGCATGCCACGAGCTGGGGTTTGTGAAATAGAATTATCTCTCAGACACAGGGGATCCACTTCTTCACCCCGGAAAACGATAAGTTGACAGTCTAGACACTTTCTGTAAAAAAACATGCTTTGTTTTGTAGAATCGCCTTTGTATGATTAAGCATCTGAAGCTACATTTTTAAGCAGCGGTTTGATAGTCTGCGGCTGGCGGGAGGAGTTGAGTTAGAAGGGAGGCAGGAGCATATTGAGGAGTGGCCCACAGCGGCAAACGGCAAAGGGGACAACATGCCCCAGGTCAGGAGTTTTTCTCTCGTTCAGGGGATAACCTCACCCCAAACCTGAAATTCCAAGGTGAACAGAGAGTTTGCAAACAAAGAAAAAGAAAAGAAAGGAAAAAAAAATAATTAGCTTTTGCTTCTAGACATGCCTAATTTTACCTTGTACAATTTTCTTTATGGTCCCTTTTGAACTCCAAAATTTGTCTATTTAATTCGTTTCTCCCCGCCTCCTCTCTCTTTAGAGAAACCAATTTAAAGTTCAAAATGGCACTTGAACCCACACACCAGCATCTCCAAAGAGAAAATTCACTGGCGACATTTGATGGTTGGTGCAAACGCATCTTACTTTGTTTGAAGTTTTAGCTGTTTGATTCAGTCCCCGCCAATTCAGGCCGGAAATCTTTCACTTGGGAGTACTTATACAAATCCTATCTTTTCTAAAGGTTTTATTGAATGTGAAGAACCCAATAACCGACTAGATAAGTTTACAGGAACGCTCTTTTGGAGAAACACAAGTTTTCCTTTGGATGCTGATAAAATTTTGTTACGTGGCTGTGTAATTCGGAACACCGATTTCTGCCATGGATTGGTCATTTTCGCAGGTACTTTGAGTGTCTTGGGAAATTGATCTCATAGCTGCTCTTAAGATTTAAAGCGGAGGGGGTGGCTTTTTGGTTCTTTCTCCATCAAAACCAAAGGAAGAGCAATTTTACTGGCAGGCCAGTGAATTGATTTTCCCATTTGTTGATCATACTGAACTTTCCATTTTTAGGTGCCGACACTAAAATAATGAAGAATAGTGGGAAAACCAGATTTAAAAGAACTAAAATTGATTACCTGATGAACTACATGGTTTATACGGTATTTATTTTCTTTTTCCGTAGAGCAGAGGCTAGATCGTTGTCTTTTGCTCTAATTTTGTTGTATGTTTTTATAATACAAAGAAATCTTGCCTCTGTAGGCCAGGTAGAGAAACGCACGAGCCACTTCAAGGTTGGATGGTGGCCAGGGGTGCGAGGCGGGGAAAGCTTCCCTTACTTTTTCTCAGAAACGCACCCTCTCCCTTCTAATGTGAGACTCCCCTTGGGAATGGAAATTCAAGTTACAGGGGACCCTGGCTGATCATTTTGCTGACTAGAGTGACCATTTGGAAAACCAGGGTACTAGATAAGCTAATGGGGCTGGGCTCCTGAGTTAAAGTAGGGTTGGTTTTACTACAGTTAGCTTCCATAGGGGTAGCTCTGTTAAAAGCAAACTTTTTTTTTGACGTATACTGTACAGATCCATAAATAAGAGAAACCTAAATATAAATTGTGTTGCGGGTCCACAAGCTCATCCCCAGATCTGATGACTCACTAGAGAGGACTCCCAGAATTCAGTGTATAGTTGAATTTTATGCTAAGACTTATTATAACTTATTACAGTAAGATCAGCAAAGGCTAAGGGCTTGTGGGGCAAAGCATGGAAAAAGCCAGGCACAGGCTTCCAGAGTCCTCTCCCAGTTGAGTCACACACAAGACACAGTTAATTCCCCCAGCAACAATTTGTGACAGCCCATGTTAAATGTTGTCTGCCCCAGAGACACTCATTAGGGACTCGGCGCCTGGGGTTTTACTGGGGTCTCGTCACGTAGGCACCATCAGCCTGGAATGACCAAATTTCGAGATTCCCCAAAGGAAAGTGGATGGTCAGCGTGAAGTGTACACGAAGAGACTTAAAGGGCCGTCCTCATCAGAGCATAAGAAATAAGGAGTCAAGAAACGATCCCAAAATCTAAGTTCCCAGATACCAGCCAAGGGCCACGCTTGCAAGCAGGCCTACTAAGGATAGCAGTCTTGGGCCTGCTATGTTAGGGTGGCCCAGATATTGAACAGTCCTCCAATTTCCCGAAGAGAATTAATGTTTTTTCAACTATTTTGTTTAACTTGACTTTGTTATTATATGTTAGAGAACATATACTACTTCTAATCCTTTAATTGCATATACATATTTAAAATCATAAAAGTAATATATTTAAGAAACAACTTTTTCCCCTGCTCTCACATTTCATGAGAACTTTATTTGAACTTCTCATGCACATCGTCAATGTCCCTGTCTTGGCTACAGCTGGAGTGCTCACAGTGAGCTCAGCATCTCTCCTTCTGTGCCAGTGTGTTTAGAGATACAGCACTTTTGGAATCTGTGTCCAGAAATTTAAATCTGTCCCTGGAAATTTTATTACTACCCACAAATACCCAAATACTACCGGGACAGTTGACTTTTTTATTCATTCCTTAAGTGATTATTAAACTTTCAAGAACAATTACCTAAATCTGGGTGAAATTTCCTTGCCTTTAAAAAAAAAATCATTTCCATCAAACATTACCTAGAAGCACTCCATTAAACATTGTTTGAAATTCTTTCCTACCTCAGGTAAGGTATCTTCTCCAAACAGTATATTATTGTTCAAAATAAAACTAGTTGAGAGAATGCAGTAAAATATAGGGGTGTTTAAGGATTTGACTATAAGACACTATCTTCTATTCTGAAATATAATTTTGGAATAAAACCTCACCTCATATGTAGAATGTAGGATAAATCAATCAATCATAGGAATCAAATAGACCTTCAAAGCATTATTATGGCATTGCTTTCATCTTAAGTATGTTGTTTTTATGGACTACTAAATTATCATAAAACATGTGAAGTATTAAGCAAGGTCAGTTAACATCTAGGAAATGCATGGAGCAGGAAATCTTTCAGAATACACTTAAACATTGTGTGTCTTCTAGATCTTTGTGCTTCTCAGCCTGCTTTCTGCGGGTCTTGCCATTGGCCATGCTTACTGGGAAGCCCAAGTTGGCAATTATTCTTGGTACCTCTATGATGGAGAAGACTCTACCCCCTCCTACCGTGGATTCCTCAATTTCTGGGGCTACATCATTGTTCTGAACACCATGGTGCCCATCTCTCTCTACGTCAGGTAAGGCTGTCTACACTTGGGCCTTTTGCTTTAAGGGAAGAACGCAGTATATTTTCACAGCTTTGCACCTTCCTTTCTAGCAATAATTGTTTCCAAGGTCATAAGGAGCAAGTAAGACAATAACTTTCATTTCAGAATTGGAGGTAATGGAAGGAAAGGAAGTTAACAGTTGGGTGCCTGCTCTATGCCAAGCACAGCACCTTGTACCTCAACCTGTGTACAGATAAGGCTGTAGGAGTTCAGAGGTCAGGCACTACTCCCGTAGTCACTCGCTTGGTAAGATCCCTTCTCTGTGGGCTCCCAAACCCAAGCTGCAGAGTGAGCCTGGGAGAGAGTGAAGATTTAGAATGTCATGGGAAAACTTAGCTGTTTCCTTCTCAGGACCCTTCCTAACTTCCTATCTGTCTCTTCCTTATTCACATCCTGCCCTGCCCCCACCCCCCACCATAGCCGGTCCTTGTAAAACCCACCGGGCTTCCTAGCCCTGACCTCCCTGCCCTGCTGCAGCCTCTGCTCTGTCCCTCATCTCAGTCACTGCCACAGCAAGAGTCGGGAGCATGCCACTCATGGATGGTAGCCTCCTGGCTTTGTGATATTTCCTCCTTTTGTACTTTTTCTTCCTTTAATATCCAAGTTCACTGTCACTGGCCAATTGGATTTTAGACTTGGGGAGAGGGATTATGCCTTGAAATGTACTCAACAGCCAGAGTCTGCTGTCAGTTCTAGTAAGTACCATATTTTGTCATGTATAATGCGCACTTTTTGCCCTAAATTTTGAGGGAAAAATAAGGATGTGCATTATATGAGCATAGTACTAATTTGTTACTGGTACACAAAATGTCTTGTACCTTGTGTCTGTTCTTGTATTTTGTAATTATTTGTTACATGAAATTTCTTGTACCATAATATGTTCAACAACAAATGCTAAAATTTCTTTATAATACAAAAAAACAAGTATCTAAATATGCATTAAATAATTGAATTAAAAAATTACAATGGAAGATTTTTTTCCCTGAAAGTTTGAGCCAAAAACATGGGTGCACATTATACACGGCAAAATATGATAATAGCCCAGAGGCATACAGGGTCACATACACACCTGCAATTAGAAGCATTTATCTAATTTTAATTTCATTACATGTGCATTTGTTTTCTTTTTAATTTGATTACAAGTAGCTACTATTGTTCTTTTAACATGAAATCAAGCCCAGGGGAGCCATCTGTTTGCAGGTACTTTAAGAAAAACTGAAATGAATTTTACCTTTGTCTAGGGAAACTTTACACAGGTTATCTTGTCTAAAACTATAACTGAATTTTCAAAACTAAACTGTGTAGTTTTTTGGTTTAAAAGACTCATGCCATTGAGACCCCTGAGATTTCTTTATTTCTCTAGGAAATAAAGGTCCTTTTGAAGCCTAAGTCAGATCAGGTCATTCTAGATAGTATCTCTGCATGGTTTTCGACCCTGCTGTAGCTTTCTGTTGCACTCAGGATAAACTCCTTGCAGCCATACTATTACCCACGAGGCCCAGCTCATCTGACGTTCTACCCTCCAACGGACCTCCTGCACCAACCTGGGCTCCTGCCAGTCTAGCCTTCTTGATGCTCTGAGGGGTGCCAGGGCCTTCAGGCCTGTTCTTATCTCTGCCTGGAACATCCTTCACTCCATAGCTACATGGCTGTTCTTTCCTTTCCTTCCAGTCTCTGCTCATCTTATCACTCCCTTATCACGTTGGCCTTTCCACCCACTCTATCTTAAATGTCACTTCTATTTCCTTTTGGTCTCCATCTCCCCTTACCCTGCTTTGATTTTCTGCAGAGAAATTTCACCACCTAATATGTATTTTCTCATTTATTTATTTGTCTGATTCCATTGGCAGGTAACCTCCTTGAGTAGGGATTTTGTCCGTTTTATTTACTGACATGACCCTTGTACCTAGAACTGTGTCTGGCTCATAGTAGGCACTCGGGAAACACCTATGGGAGGAGGGAGGGAGAGAGTCATCTTTCTATCTATTTAATTTGTTAGAAGACATCCTTTGCCCACTTAATAATTGCTGGATATGTAAACAGTTTCCTTATAACAGATATATTTAATCACTTACAGTTTTAGAATTGAGACAGTCCTCATAGAATTATCTTATTTTGGACATTCTATAACCCTATAAGAATTTAGGGAAAAACTATGCTTTTTCACAGCATGGAATCACAATTTAGGCTGTTTTCTCTGCTTAATGATACACAAGGGTCTGCCCCCTAATGGACTTGCCCGACAATTGGGGCAAAGGTGAACATGGCCTTTCCAGTTGTGCCCAAGTGCCATCGGGAATAAGAGAAAAGAGGGTGAGAATGGCCATATTGTGTGGTGCCCTCCACTTGCCACTATGTCACCTGTCCCACTGGGCTGTGTTTGAACATGGGGCACTGTGACCATGGCTGGATGTGCTCAGGAGTGAGTGGGAATGAGAAGAGTGCTTTGACCCTAAACCTGGAGAAAGGTGTGTTTGGTCAGGAGAAGTCAGAGCTGGGCACATGGGTCAATGGCTGGTATTTGTCATTGTAGATAAGCAGCTCCCTCCTGCATGTACAAGTGACAGTAAAAACCCACTACCTGCCACTCGTATCAGAACTTTACTGAAAGCGATCTTTTTGTCTTCCTAGTGTGGAGGTGATCCGTCTTGGACAGAGCTACTTCATAAACTGGGACCTGCAGATGTACTACCCCGAGAAGGACACGCCCGCAAAGGCGAGAACCACCACGCTGAATGAGCAACTGGGACAGATCCACTACATTTTCTCTGATAAGACGGGGACACTCACACAAAATATCATGACCTTTAAAAAGTGCTGCATCAACGGGCAAATCTACGGTGAGTAGAAGCCATTACTGAGCCCCCGGGCATGTATGCCCAGAGCCCGCCTTCCTGGAGCTGCAGGTACAGAGCCCTTGGGTCATCCTGGATGAGTTCTGAAGCAGTGATATTGGTGGCATTGAGCACACGTGATGGGAGAGGTCAGCAGCTGGAAGTCCTCAAAAAATTAAACTCTATACTACCATGTGATCAAGCAGTTCCACTTCTAGATGCATACTCAAAAGAACTGAAAACAGGGATGGATTCAAAGAGATATTTGCACACCGATGTTCCCAGGAGCATTATTCACAATAGCTCAAGTGTGGAAGTAACCCAAGTGTCTCTTGACGGATGAAAAGATAAAACAGTGGGCTCTATATACACAATGGAATATTATTTAGTTTTAGAGAGGAAGGAGATTCTGACACACGCTGTAACAGGGATGAACCTTGGGGACAGTATGCTAAGTGAAATGAGCCAGACACGAAAGAGCCCATACTATGATTCCCCTTACATGAAGTGTCTAGAGTAGTCGAATTGCTAGAGACACAAAGTCGAGTGGCGGTTGCTGGGGCTTGGGGGGGGGGATGGGACTTACTTCATGAGTTTCAGTTTTACCAGAGGAAGGGCTGTGCAGGTGGATGGTGGTGATGGTCACACAAGAGTGCAATGACCGATTAATGCCACCAAACTCTGCACTTAACAGTGGTCAATGTAGTACATTTTATAGTATGTGTATTTTGCCACAATTATTTTTGATCTTCGCTCTAATATTTTGAAATGGGCTGCGTATTTATAAAAATATTAAGGCTTATACTGTATTTGATTAGAGTGCTCCAACTTTTATTTATACAAACTCTTTTTAAAAAGCTATAAGAACACTGTATTCTTTCCACTTGTAGAAAACTTTATGCCGTGAATGTGTTTTCACGTAACAAGCACCAGGAGGAAGGTGGGGCTCCAGGGGGCTAAGGAAGTGGGTGACAGTGCCTGCTGAGCTGGGCGAGCTAAAGAACTTCAAAGGACATGACCTGGCCCAGAGGACATTGCACTATAGAGGAAACTTCTAGACCAGGCGTATCGAACTTTGTCTGTAAAGAGCCAGATAGGAAATGTGTACAGGCTATACCAAATATTCTTCTTTGTTCTATTTTGTTTGGTATGTTTTTTTTATAATTCTTGGAAAATATAAATAAAAAATATTCTTGACTCAGGGGCTGTCCAGAAACAAGCTATGAGACCCATAGAACCCCCACCAGCATAGACCCAAAGCAAGGTGAAGAGGGACCTCTGGACCCAGGTGGAGGCTCAGTTTGTTTTGTCCTGTTTGTTTTTCAGGGGACCATCGGGATGCCTCTCAGCACAATCATAGCAAAATAGAGGTGAGTCCTTTAACTTAAGGAATTGTTGGGAGTGTGTATTAGTTTCCCAGGGCTGCCGTAACAAATTACAACAAAATGGGTAGCTTAAAAGAACAGAAATGTATTCTCACACAGGCCTGGAGGCCAGAAGTCTGAAATCAAGTGTCAGCAGGCCACACTCCCTCTGAAGGCTCTCAGGGAGAATCCTTCCTTGCCTCTTCCAGCTTCTGGTGGTGGCCGTCAATCCTTGGTGTTCCTTGGCTTGCAGATGCGACACTCAGATGTCTGCCTGTCGTCACATGGTGTTCTCCCTGTGTGTGTCCAAATTTCCCTCTTTTTAGAAAGATAGTAGTCATTGGGTTAGGCCCCACCATAACCCAACATAACCTCATTTTAACTTGATTACATCTGTAAAGACCTTATTTCCAGTTAAGGTCCCATGTTGCACGGGTTAGGACTTCAACATATCTTTTGCAGAGCCACAGTACCAGTCCATAAAAAGGTATCTATAAGATAGGTATGAGCCTCTCAACACTTAAGAAAATGTGTTAAAATCCTACATTGATTTTGCACAAAACAGCTCCAAAGAAAAGTTCATATCATTTGTTAAGCCCCAACTGTTTTTTTTGAATCACATTTTCTTTTTCGCTTCTTCTTTCAGCAAGTTGATTTTAGCTGGAATGTACATGCTGACGGGACGTTTGCATTTTATGACCATCACCTCATCGAGCAAATCCAGTCGGGGAAGGAGCCGGAAGTGCGGCAATTCTTCTTCCTGCTTGCGGTCTGCCACACTGTCATGGTGGACAAAATTGACGGTGAGTGTTTCTCTCTCTCCTCAGGCATTAAAGACCCGTTCCTTAGTCTATAAGTAACTCAAGCTTTTGGGACTCCAATGCATATAAAGTGCAATAGTATACGTGACAGGTGTGTCTCACTTATGCTCAAGCAATGAGTGCCCGTGGGCACCTGCTACTAAGATGGTGGATCCGGTAGCAAAGCATGGAACGAGGTCCTGACCTCTGAGCAGCTGCCTCTCCTCCACAGCTGTGGCTGCAGGTGCATTTATCACTTTGTGAGTGAAATCTTATCGCTGAAGGAAATGGTTGACTTTTGGATTATGCTGGAAGCATCAAAATTTTCCCAACTGTATTATTACTTATATAGTAGATTGAGAATGAAGTGTCAAATCTTATCTGGAACAGAAGTGGACTTTCACCTTGGATGGTCTTTTCCACAGATAATTTCAGAGATGAACTTCCTTTTCTCGATTCAGATATGTTTAGGGTTTGAGATGTAATACCAGCCGAAGTCGAGGCCTCCTTAAGGTACCGGTTTCTCATTTGAAGGAGCATAATTAATGTGCGTTTGTGCGGCATACAAGCAAATCTGACTTGTAGGCCCCTTTGCAGAATTCTTCTTGTCTGTTTTTTTACTTTTATTTTCTGTAGTATTTCACTTTTCTGTGATGATTATATGTTACCATTGTAGTAACAAAAGAATAAAAGTGCTCCCCCAAAATATTTCATGGCAGTTTTTGTTTTTATGCAGTGAACTGAGGAAGTAACAGCTTTTTTGTCTACATTAAGAATTCCAATGCACACTTAAAGATATTTACATACAAAATTGTTGCAAATATCGTTATAAAAACAGTAAAAATATCTCTAAGAGTCTAAACACAATTTCTTAACACTTGTTTATATTTACATTTTTAATACCAACAGTTAAAAAGCTTATTTTTATTTCATATTGGTAGGATCTATACAGAGAAAATAATTATTCCAAGTAAATGTTGAACGTAATACTCCATCTGTACATCTTTAATGGGCTCTATTCTAAGAACAAAAATTACTGCAAAGAAATCTTAAAATTTTACTAGGTAATTTTTATTGCTGATAGTAATACTGGTATTAGAATTAATCAGGACCCAAGATTTTCACTGCCAGAAAAAAAAGAGGTACAAATATAAAACTAAAAGTTCAGAAAGATCCCTGTAATATCAAGAATAAACTGTAAATCCTTTGCAAAATTCTTAAATGCAGCTGGTGCCAGCTTTGTTACAGCAAGTCTGTCCAGTGTCTGTGAAAGCTAGTCATTTTCTCACATGTGAACATACACTGCATTATATAGAAAGACGTGGACGTTATAGAAAGAGCAAAAGGAACCCTACTGACGTATCTGTTAGGAAGCACAGTCTGCCCGTCTGTTCCCCGCCTTTCATCCACACAGCATATAAAAGTGCCTTCCTGTTCTCTGATCCTGAGGCTTCACAAGCAGCCGGTATTAAAACTTGAGAGAAGGAACATACCTAAAAACTAAATGTGAAGAAGCTCTATGTGACATCTTTCAGCAAGTTTCAAAGGAACCCATTCTCCAAGGATGACTCTAATAGGGCAACAAAGTGAGATGACAGTAGCATTCAAGTTGGGGCAGCTTCATGGAAGGGGCTATTAGCAGGCAAGGTAGGGCCGATAGAAAGGGATGACATCAGGTCACAAATGACAGAAGCATGGGTCAAGCACATTTCACTCAGAATAAGGATCAAGTATGATGTTTTTAAGCAACTTGGTTCTTTTAGGTTTTGACTCATTAGTAAAATTATTCCACTTTGTTGTTGTTGTTGTTAGTGAGTGGTAGTTCATTTTCAGAGCTAACCAGCCAGCTTAGGCAGCTGTGTGTTAATCTTACACACAGTGAGGTTTCTATTTTCTCCCCCACCTGGATCCTATGGGAAAAGTCCTGGACGCTGCTGGAGATGGGCCTCCCCAGTTTGGGTTTCTGTCATAACACACAGTAAGACCAGAGTCTCTGTCTGAGCACCAGTTTACTCTGTGTTGCAGGAAGGGGGTTGAAGTTCAAAATCTCTTCCCCCGCTAACTTTGTGCCGCTCTTGGTCCCACTGTCTGCTCAGGCAGAGAGCTTTACATCCTGAGGAACCCTTCCTCACACAGTTTGTGACAGGCGAATGCTCTAGTCACTGAGGATGGAGACAAGTTGGATTTCTAGGTGCAGGAGGTTACAAGAGGTGAGGTTGGGGCAGAATTTGGCTCCTGTGGTTGCAGGACTGAGGTGTCCATTTCCTTGCTGGCTGTCAGCTGGGGCTGCCTTCTGCTCCTAGACGCCTCCCTCCCCCCATCTTCAGAGCCAGTGGGGGAGAACCTTCCTTCCAACCCCTCCATGCTTCAAACCTCTCCCACTAGGAAGAGCACTGTCACTTTTAATGACTGACCTCACTAGGGTGGGGACACCCAGATAATCTCCTATTGTAAAGTCAACTGATTTGATCTTAATTACATCTGCAAAATCCCTTCCTGGCAGTACCTAGATTAGAGCTTGCTTGAATGACTGGAAGAAGGTGTGTGTATGGCAGGGATGTGGGAACCTGAGGCCATCTTAGACTCCTGCCTCCCTCAGATGCCATGTGAGAGCAGACTGTGAGAGAATTGGAGGCCCTTTCTCTCCCTGAAGGTCCTTAGGTTGGGATGCACCGTGACTAGAGAGCTGTGTTTTAGGTTGGCTTGGGAGACACAGGAAGTTGATGCCCAAGTTGAGGACCTGGATTGGGGTAGGGTCTTTGGGAAGGATGAGAAAGCCCTGAATGTGGGGTGCCTTTGGCAAGTGATTTGAAGAGAGTGAGATGATGGAGGGGAAAGAATCGTCTGAAAGAAGCCAGTTTTGAGCCCGGGACTAGAAGGCTGGGAGGGCTGTTATCAACCGGAGGAAGCTAGGAAATCTGTATAGTGAGAAGTGGTGAGAGCGTCTTTTCTATTTCCAAAAGTTTTGTGACCCGCAGATTTATTTCCAGTTGCCTCTGGGTGTGCATTAAAAAGCTTTTAGAAATGGTTTCAGAGGGTCAGTTGTCAGTCCAGGTTTCTTCCTGCAAACATAAAGTTGGAGTTTGGACCAGGTCCCTGAAGTTCCTCCCATCTCTTAGTTGTAATTCTGTGGTTCCATTACTAGGACAAAATGGAAGGGTTTTCTTTCAATGATAAAAATGTCAGTGTTTGCTCCAGCTATGATTCTTACTCCTGGGAACTTTACCACCTTTTGTCACTTTGTTTCTTCCCTCTGTTGGAAATGAGTTTATCATCCATATGATGCAATACAGGTATCTCTGTGCCAGCTGAGCCTGATGCAGGAGGCGGGGGCGTTGCCGACGTTCTCACTGCTGCTTGTTTAGCGCTGGTTAAATATTTTACCCTCTGGCGTGTGTTCATGTTTGTAGAAAATAGCTGGATTTAGTAAGTGGCATTCGTCACTCCTGCTGTGTGACTTGCTGGGTGAACAAATAGAAAGGGAGAGAACCTGAAGTATCTGCTGAAGTATTACTAATTGGCACATGATTAATACTGACTTACTTAGAGTGAGTCCTCTGTGCAGGTACATGAAGGAAGGAAGAAGGGAGGGGCTTTCAGCTGTACCTCCAGCCCCTCACCTCAGAGCACCCTCCCCCGTCATGGGCTAGCAGTGGGGAAAGCTGCTCATCCATCCAGGACTCGCATCCTGGTCCAGCCACAGTGGAAAACTGAGTGCTTTCTCTGTAAAATTTATCTGACCATAAAAATACATTTTTTCTGCTTTGAGGCAGAAGAACTACAGTAGGAAAATAGGGGGTGGAGGGAGTTAGAAGAGGGTCAAGGACGGATAAATGGTGCTGGAAGGAGACTTGCCTTTGGGCGGTGAACACAATACATTATACGGATGGTGTGTTATAGAATTGTACCCCTGAAACCTATATAATTTTATTAACCAATGTCACCCCAATAAATTCAATTTAAAAAAGGCCAAAAAATAGAGTACAAAAACAGAAAATCTTGGATAGACAGATTTTTTTAAACTTTTTACCAAATTCAGCATGTACACAGAGACAAGCATCTAATAGCTCGATGAACTTTCACAACCTGAGTTCTGTTCTGTCCTGAGTGCCCAGATCTTTACAAACAGAATATTACCGACCCCCAGAAGTCCCTTGTGTGTTCCCTTCAGTCATTGCCCCTCCAAGGGTGCCTTGTGTCCCGAGCCTGAATGGCACGGGTGAGCGTGCTCGGTTGAGTGGTCTGCGTGACTGGAACCACGTGGAGCGCACTGGCAGACCTGGCCGCCTTCACGACATGGGGAACTGATTTCTGTTACTGAAGTGGGTTGTGATGATATGACAGTTTTCCATGATTTAACTTCTAAAACATAAAGACGTTAAAAAGATTGTCATCACTTCTCGGCCTTTTGGCTAAGATCAAGTGTAGTATCTGTTCTTAATCAGTTTAAAAAGATTGGCAAATTGTGAGGTTTGTTTTTTTTTTAATATGAGAATATAGCTAAGGTGAAGTAAGCACACACTTTGAGAGAGAGAAGACAAACTGGGACAGCCCTTTTGGGAAACAAATGAGTAATACACAGCAATAGGCTTAACAGGTATGATATTCTCTAGCGTAGTCGAAAATAAAGCCAGAAAAACTTCTCTATACAATGTGATTATTGAAAACAAGAAATTCTGGAAGGAAACTAAGTGCCTGTAATAAGAAAATGGTGACATGTTACCTTCCGTTAAAATAATGTTGAGAATGACTATGGCAACATACCTCAAATATAATGTGAAAATATTCAAGATGACAACGCATATTCAGATAGGAACTATTACAGAAATAGGCTTTTTCAAAAGGACCGGAAGGAATTGTAACAAAATGTCAGTGTGTTTTCTTCTCCCTAATTTAGGTGGGATAACAGGGCTGTTTTTCTTATTCTTGGCCAACTTTTAAACTTCTCATTCACATTAGTGTTTATAATTAGAAACAAGACATTCCCGTATGAGTGTCAGTGTTGGAACACTCCTTTCTTGGGCAGTTTTGGGCCTTGCAGCACAGCCTCCCCCTCTCCTGCTCCTCAGTGGGGAGCCCCTGGTGGGGAGCTCTGTCTGGTCTTACACTTATCTTCTTTATTCCCCTCCTCTTTCGCTAGGTCAGCTCAACTACCAGGCGGCCTCTCCTGACGAGGGCGCTCTGGTGAACGCCGCCAGGAACTTCGGCTTTGCCTTCCTGGCCCGGACCCAGAACACCATCACCATCAGTGAGATGGGCACCGAGAGGACCTACCATGTTCTTGCCATCTTAGACTTCAACAGTGACCGGAAGCGAATGTCTATAATTGGTAGGTCTCCCTCAAGAGTGTGTCTGTGAATCTCTCCTTTAGACACTTCCCGTCACACATTTTCTTTAGGATGAGCACCAGGATAAAGCAGCCAATGAACGAGCTACTCGGCTCCTAGAAGACTTCCGCAGACTTGCTGAAGCTAGTTTCCCCTTCATCCTGCTGATGTCCATTGCCCAAAAGACGATTGCAGCCGTGTATCAGAATCCTGCAAATGTGGACATTCTTCAGTGACACAGGCAGGCAGCTGCTGAGGCTGGGGTGGCAGACGCAACGTGCTCAGAGTGGCAGCTGGACAGCTTGCAGCGTGGCCAGTGTGTACTGTTGCCGCGCGAGCCATGCCAGACACATCTGGGCTACACTCAATGGCAGGGAAGGAAGAAGTCAGCAAGAGAGGAGTTCTCAGGAGCAAGGATGTGCTTATGAATCCAAATCATACGTCCAGGCCAGGCACATTGTAATAGGCATCAAATGGAGATGCTGATTGCTTCCTAATATCGACTTTTCTTAAGTGCACAATTTGAAATAATTTCAGACTTACAGGAAAATTGCAAGAATGGTTTAAAGAACTCCTATATGCACTTCCATATTCACCAACTGTTAGCATTGGCCACATACTCCCAGTCATTTTCTTTATATACAGGTTCTTGTTTTCTGAACCACTTGAAAGCAAATAGCAGATCTAATGCCTTTTCCCTTAAATACTTATGTAGGGATTTCCTAAGAACAAGAATAGTCACTCATACACAGACAGTGATCAAAATCAGAAAATTTAATGTAATACCACATTTTTACCTAATCTATGGAATGTTTTCTAATTTTACCAGAAATGTTCTTCCTTCTGCACCTCATCACCCCCTCATGCCCCTTTCTCCCTTCCTCGCTACCCTCTCCCTTTCTTCCGTCCTGCCTTTCTTGTGTCTGTCTTTTGTATTCAGGATCCAACCGAAGACCACACATTACATTAGGTGATTGTTACTGCGGTTTCCTTTAATCTAGAACAGTCCCTCAATCTTTTTTTGATCTTTCATGCATTGACATTCTTGAAAAGCCTAAGCTTATTTGTAGAAAGTCCCTCAATTTGGTTTTCCCGATGTTCCCTCACAATTAGATTCAGGTTACGCCTTGTTGGCAGGATGAGTACTTGGGTAATGCTGCGTCCTTCCCAGCATATCCTATGAGAAGGCACATCGTTATCATTGATGTCAGCCTTCGATCACTCAGTTAGGTGGTGTCCACAAGATTTCTCCACTATGAGACTGGATTTTTAACCAATAAAAGATACAGGTTTAACTGACTACTGAAATCTAACTAGGCACACATTGCTGAATGCTTTCTCTGTGCCTAGCACTGATCTAGGGTGATTCACATGCCTGGCATCTACCTATGAGAACTGAAAATCTAGTTAACTATGAGGCATGTACTACAGTTAAATGACTGCATAGATAAAAATACAAAAAATATGGTCACGAGGAGTCATGTCACGGTCTGAGCATGCAAGCCAGTAAGAGATTATAGGTAAGAGAGTCCTATTGGTGGGCATGGACATCCGTGGACGAAATTAACTAGCCCAGGTCATGGAGCACAGTAGGGCATCCATAAGTATTTGCTAAATGAATAAGTAAGGATATGGAAAACTGGGTGACCAAAGGAATCTTTTCCCATGTATTTCACTAGCACATTCTATCGAGTTAGCGGCTTTGCCACTTTGTGAGAGCACCAATGTTCTAGTTGCACTGACGATTTGAAACTAATAGTGAATTATGAGCCCAGTGATACTTCAAATTAACTTTATCAATGTAACTTTCTCTTAAGAAACCAAACCTAACTTTACTATTTGCTTTTCCTTTCCTTGCTGCTAGTAAGAACCCCGGAAGGCAGTATCAGGCTGTACTGTAAGGGTGCTGACACTGTAATTTATGAACGGCTACATCGAAAGAATCCTACGAAACAAGAGACGCAGGATGCCCTGGATGTAAGTTTCACTTTCACTGCATATGCCACAGTCTCCGTACTCACTTGCTGGCACTATTTCTTAAGCTCGGTTGAAAGCTGTGCGTTGACTGTTGATCCTTCCTTTGTCTTGGTGTGGCTGAGTGGGAAAAGCCCCAAAGTAGGAAGGAACATGTCAGGCTGACTTCCTACAAAATGCCAGCGGAGCCGTTTCTCAGCATCAGGTCAACAGAAAATGCAGGCTGGGCCTAGAGGAATGACTGGTCCCTTTCCCAGGGGCCTTGAACAAGCTATGTAACCACAGTGAGCTTAGTCTTAATATCCATGAGGACCCTACGAGCTCCACCAGCCCCCTAGTTACAGCGAAGGAAAGAAAGCATTCGTATGTGACAGGGCGTGACAAAGCCATGTGTTGGAGAATTGGGTTGTGACACCTTGGTTAGTGAATCGGTTTGGTCTTCGTTCCTTCAAACCTGTTATCTGAGAGGACAATGTACTTAGTCCAGTATTATTGCAATTATTCAGAATGCTTCTGGAAATTTCTCTTGTCGAATTGCCTCCCAGGGCTCACGTTGTTTCAGTTCTAGACAATGATGGCAATGCAGTATGGAGGGTATCCGTCAGACCCGGTGTCCCAGGTGCGCCTCTAGTTTTGTGTCCTTGGGGGAGATGACTGATGTCTCAGATGAATCATTAATTGCTCGTGTGAGAGAGGAAGATGGTAATTCCTACCATGGAGGGCTGTGGCAAGGGAAAGTGTCTCGCACAGTTACCAGCACTTAGCAAGTGCTTAATAAAGGGTACTTTCTTCCCTTAACTCCAAGGGCCTGGGCGAGTTTTGAAGCCGCCCAGAGGTTCCTTCAGAAAGAAGCCTGATGACTGTGTTGTTTACTAATTGGGCTCACATTTTAAGATTAGATACTTTGTTGAAGAAGTGACAACGTGTAATTATTTCTCATGAGGATAGGAATTTAATCAATTTAATCAAACAAATGCAGAACCTTCCAAAGAACCTTCGAAAGCAAACAGTCAGTTGGGTGAACCAGGTCTGCTGCCTTGGCTGGACTGACGTGAGTGTGCAGTAATTAAACATTTTCACTGGTTCATATTTTAGCTTAAAAAATTTTTACTGACTCACCATGATTTCAGACATCTCCTTTTCATTAAAATGCGTCATATCAGCTTTAACAGTGGCTTGTGTCTTTCAGAATTGGTCTGAGGAAGCAGTGCTTACTTGATAGCTCATAGTTGATTGGGCTCCTAACACTTTGTGGGAACAGATTAAAGTTGTCAGCTCTGTGTTTAAAACATCAACACCTGCAAGGCAGCTTCTGTTGTCTGTAATTTGCTTAGTCATTAAGAGTAAAAGGGCCCTGGCTGGTGTGGCTCAGTTGGTTGGGCGTCATCCTGCAAACAGAAAGGTCATGGGTTCAATCCCCGGGGAGGGCACATGCCTGGGTTGCAGGTTGGGTCCCCAGCTGGGCCATATCGATGTTTCTTTCCCTCTCTTTCTTTCTCCCTCCCCCTCTCTCTGGAATTAGTAAAGGAAAAACATTAAGAGAGAAAGGTTTTCTTCACTATAATGACTTGATTTAGGAGAAAGGTTTTTGTTTCCCTTTAACTAATTTGGGAACTAGAAATACAGTCTTAGGATCCTGAAGATACTTAGAAAAACAAAGTATTTGTTTAATTCCCTCTATAAAGAATATTTGTATGAATCCATCATTTTTATGGTCTCTTTTTAAATTCTCTTATTGTATTATTTCAAACAAAATTTCAAACTTGACCTTGAACTACACAAAATTAACCATTCTTTGGATGAATGGGTTGTCTTTCAAATAAAACAGGTCTTTGCAAGCGAGACGCTGAGAACCCTGTGCCTTTGCTACAAGGAAATTGAAGAAAAAGAATTTGAAGAATGGAATAAAAAGTTTATGGCTGCCAGTGTGGCCTCAGCCAACCGGGATGAAGCCCTGGATAAAGTATATGAGGAAATCGAAAAAGACTTAATTGTGAGTTTTAACCTTCATAACTTTTCCCCTTGATATTCTAAACAAAACTGGAAATTTTACTAAGTTTTATGACAGTTTGATCTCATGCTTGAAAGATAATACTAACTTCAGCATTTGAAACTGGTATAATGGAACTAGATCATTTGAATTTCTTTTGTTCAGTAAGTGAAATAGAAGTTGCCATTATGGGAAACAAAAAACATTAAAAGAGGTTCTATGCCTTGACTGGAGTGGCTCACTTGGTAGAGCTTTGTCCTGCAAAGCGAAAGGTCACCAGTTCGATTCCTGGTCAGGGCACATGCCTGGGTTGTGGGCCCGGTTCCCGGTCAGGGTGGGCACATGAGAGAGGCAACTGATCAATGTTTCTCTCCCTTTCTTTCTCCCTCCCTTCCCCTACCTCTAAAAATAAGTAAATAAAATCTGTTTTTAAAAAAAGAGATTCTATTCAGATTATTTTTATATTACTTATAAAAATTATGATTTTTAGCCCTGGCTGGTATAGCTCAGTGGATTGAGTGTGGGCCTGCAAACCTAAGGATCACCGGTTCGATCCCCAGTCGGTACACATGCCTGGGTTGCAGGCCGGGTCCCCAGTTGGGGGTGCATGAGAGGCAACCACACATTGATGTTTCTCTCCCTCCCTTCCCTTCTCTCTAAAAATAAGTAAATAAAATATTTTTAAAAAATTATGATTTTTACACAACAGACCAGGCTATACTTAGTACATTGTGAGAGTTACTGAAATGATTCTATTTGGCAAAATCTTGAAACAAGGGAAAAAATATCATTTGTAAATTAAATTTTTCAGAGTTTAACATTTATCGCCTGTAGACTTTAGATTTATGGAAAATATTCAACAAATAGTAGTGACTTTTAGCAAGAATTGGCGTATGTCCATATAAAGTACCATATACACAATGAAAGTGTTTTTATTGTCCTTGATTTTGTCTTTGCCAATTACTTTTTTAAAAAACGTTTTTAGTGGTTTTGGTTTGGGGTGTGAAACTCAGCAACCTTCCCTGTTCATGCCATTGACCCAAGTGGAGAACCAACTGGGGTACATTATGAGCCCTTGTTCTCTTTGTAGGCTAGCAACTTGTTCCTATAGCACAGGTATTGCTTATTTGCTAATTCATTTTTTTTAAACGTTCCCTACAGCTTTTGGGAGCTACAGCTATTGAAGACAAGCTCCAGGATGGAGTCCCAGAAACCATTTCAAAACTCGCAAAAGCTGACATTAAGATCTGGGTGCTTACCGGAGACAAAAAGGGTAACTCCCTGTGCGGGGAAGCATATCTGTTAACTCACAAACATTCACGGTTCCCGTTTCCGTGCCCAAGATGACCTTCTCAGACTTTGCATCCTGCACAAACACTATCCTTTCTTTGGGACGTGGACAGTTTCCCTAAGAAACCTTGCTCTGTTTTTCCAGCCCACCCTGACTATGTCCTTCCCCAGACTCTCCCAGTTAGTCCATGTAACAGACAGAGCTGCTGCTCAAGCCTTGTTGCCTGTGGTCAGTCTGGTCGCTCCAGCCAGGCGTGGGCTGCTGTCCTGGTGCACCGTCCTTCTTGGCCCTTCTGTCCTCCCCAGCACTGCCATTGGTTGGTGTAGGTTAGAATACTATAAAACACTGAACAACTCTTTTTTTCTTGCCCATTTTACTGCTTGAAAATTATAATTAAAATTGTATGCCCACGGGAATATTTTAAATTTTAAATTGAGCTCAACAAAGAGTTGGATGGCACGTATTCCACTTTATTCCACAAGTGCCCCACTGGAAACCAGATAGTTTCTCTTGCTCTAACATCGTCAATAGGCTCCACACTCTGATAAGCTAAGGGAAGCACAGCCCTGCCCTGAAACAAATACCAATGGGTGGTGGTGGAAAAAGGGGGAAAAAATCTCCAGTAGGAGCCCCATGTGAAGGTTGATGGAAACGGGATCTTCCCCACCCCACCCATAACAGAATGATTAAACCACAGGAATTGAATGTATTTAATATGTCAATGAACGCTGATTTCTTAAATAATCAGTTAATGTATTTGATAGCACAATAAGTTCATCAGTAGGAATGACATTTGACTTCATTTTTTCCTGTTGTAGAAACTGCTGAAAATATAGGATTTGCTTGTGAACTTCTCACTGAAGATACCACTATCTGCTATGGGGAAGATATAAAGTAAGTAAAGGGCCTACAGCGTGGCTGTATCTAGCATCTCGTTTTTATAAACACAAGGCTAGGTGTGGAAGACATAGCAGATACAGAGAGACGGGAGCCAGGTTGTCCCTTAAGACAGTTTCCTCACATTTATGTGATGCAAGAGAACAACAGGCAGCGCTGAGTAACCATGGTTGACCACGGTCTTATGTCGTAGGGAAACTTGGGGCCTTTCATTGCACTTCCAGGGGCCAGCTTTCTCTGTTGATATGGGAAGTAGGCCTGTGACATCGCTAACAAATTAATATGAATTATATTCCTATATCGTCTTTTCTAGGAATGTTACCTTTTCAAGGGAAAAATGGAAGAAAAACCCCACAATCCTGCCTGGAGGGAAATGTGTGGGTGGGTTACTCCTGTAATCTTGTCTAGATGGGCAGGCCTGATAATTTGATGCTGAAATATCTCATTAGCCCTAAGTCAGAGTTGTAGCAGACTTGTCTTGATCCCTCCTTATTTTCAACTTAAAAATAAAAATTAAGTTAATGTGGGAAATGGATAGTAGATACCTAATCCTCCAGGGCAGTTTTGCCTGCCATGGGACATTTGGTAATGTCTAGAGCTGTCTTTGGCTGTCACGTGGGGAGGGGAGGTGTTACTGACTTCTGGGGGTAGAGGCCAAGGATTCTGCTTAGCATCCCACAGTCCAAAGGACAAACACATTCAACAAAGAATTATCTGGCCTAAGACTTCAGTAGTTTCAAGGTTGAGAAACCTGTCCTTGAAAGTGAGAAAAATCATGGCTCAGCATGAGTAACAAGGACAGCCCTGGGCTGAGACGAGACCAGAGTCTTCCTTCCAGTTTTCCCAACAATTTGCTGCAGACAAATCACATCATCTCTGTCGGGCTTCATTTCCTTATTTATAACATGAAGAGATTGTATTTTTACAGACCTTTCCATTTTAAAAGCCTGTGACTCATTCTGCTACCACATAAATGTTATATGTGGTCTTCACAATGATGTGTTGATAAAAATCACTGAGCATTTCTCAAAACCAGACTTTATGTGGAAATAGGTTTCTTTCTACTGAATAGTAGCCCCTGTTTATAATGTGGGAGGGTTCACCTCAGTGTCTTATAATTCAGATTAAGGTTGCCTTCCCTCTGTTGCTCATGAACACATTTCAATTGTATCTCCCTTGTGCTGTTTTTGGCAAATAATGAAGCACCAAGGACATGGTGGCCCCATTGTGGAGGGATTAAGACACAGTAAGATTGTACGTCACCCATTAAAAAATGGGCAAAGGACATGAATGGACATTTCTCCAAAGAGGATATAGGAATGGCCAACAAGCATATGAAATGATGTTCAACATCACTAGTCATTAGGGAAATACAAATTAAGACCACAATAAGATGTCACTTCACACCCATAGGATACTACTCTCAAAACAAACAAACAAAAAAACCCAGAATATAACAAGTATTGGCAAGGATATGGAGCGACTGGGACTCTTGTTCACTGCCGGTGGGAATGTAAAATGGTGCAGTCACTGTGGAAAACACTGAAGTGTTTCATCAAAAAAATTAAAAATGAGGTTACCATATGAACCAGCAATCCCACTTCTGGGTATAATCCCAAAGAACTAAAAGCAGGGACTCAAAGAGAATATTTGCAGGCCCTCATTTACAGCAGCACTATTCACAGTTGCCAAGAGTGGAAGCAAGCCAACTGTCCATCAGTGGATGAATGGATACACAAAATGTGTTATATTTACACAGTAGAATATTGCTCCCCCTTAAAAAGGAAGGAAATTCTGACAAATGCTACAACATGGATGAACCTTGGGGACATGAGGCTAAGTGAAATGTGTCATTCACAAAAAGAGAAATATTGTATGATTCCACTCATATGAGTACCTAGAGTGATCAAATTCACAGAAGCAGGAAGTAGTGTGATGGGTACCAGGGGCTGGGAGAAGGAGGAATAGAGAATTGTTTAATGGGTATGGAGTTTCGAGAGATAAAAAAGTTCTGGATATTGGCTATACAACAATGTGAATATACTTAATACTATTGAACTGCACACTTAGAAATAGTTAAGATGAGAAATGTTAAGTTTTTTTGCCACAGTTGTAACAAGATTATATGCATCTGTCAAAACTATCTCACAGTCAAGGGCCTGTTCATGGCCTTGTGCTTTAAACACTTTCATTTCTTTTCCCCAGTGCCCTTCTCAACACAAGGGTGGAAAACCAGGGGAACAGAGGTGGAGTCTATGCAAAATTTGTGCCCCCGGCCCACGAGCCTTTCTTTCCACCCGGCGGAAACCGCGCCTTAATCATCACTGGCTCTTGGCTGGTACGTACATCGTACATCGTACGTCGTTAGGGTGTCTGCGCCTTTGGCTCAAACTGAAGCAGTTCATTATGGACCAGTCTTCGATGGTTTGCCATATGAACTGCCCACCCAAAAATCTTTCAGCCTGTACACGAAAGTGCGATTTCCCAAGTTTGAGACTTAATGTTCTTGTTCTATGATATATGAAAGAAATTATACCAGACTAGTAACAGTGGTTATACCTGGTTTATCAGTTAATGGCTATTTAAAATTTTCTTCTTTGTACATTTCTCTACTTTCTACACTTTTATAGTAAATGTTTTATAAATAGAACAATGTAATCAATGATGTAATCCAAGAATTACCCTTCACATCATGAACATCTTGGGAATGGAACTCTTGACATAAAAACTGAAATGGCTGTAATCCTTTCCCTCGGTGACTTCACAGAATGAAATTCTTCTAGAGAAAAAGACCACGACAGGTAAGATCCTGAAGCTGAAGTTCCCGAGGACGGAAGAAGAAAGGCGACTTCGGACGCAAAGTAAAAGGAGGCTGGAGGTCAAAAAAGAGCAGCGGCAGAAGAACTTTGTGGACCTGGCCTGCGAGTGCAGTGCGGTCATCTGCTGCCGCGTCACCCCCAAGCAGAAGGCCATGGTGGTGGACCTGGTGAAGAGGTACAAGAAAGCCATCACGCTGGCCATTGGAGACGGGGCCAATGACGTAAACATGATCAAAAGTGAGTTCTGCACGGGCAGCCAGTGTGACCCGAATTGCTAAAGCCATGACAGGGACGTTTTTGAGGGTAGTTGACTCTGATTTCGTTGCTCGGGCTTTCGTAAAGCAGATGTTTGATAAAGGTACCTTACCATGATGGCTACACTTGTGCCCCGGCCCTCAGGAAGTTTACAGCGCCCCCAGTAGGAGAGAGCAGGCACGACAGTGCCCCTCGAACAGATTGCCACATGGTGACTTTATCCTTGACTTTATCCTTTGTTTCCTTCCTTTACGTGTTCTGAACTTTTTCTCTCCTACCCATATTTCTCCCATATTTCTTTAGGGCTTATTAAAAATCCTGCTTTTTAATAACTTTTGATAAAAGTTCTGCTAAGTTTGGCATATGCTGTTGAATTCTCTCTCTCTCTGGTATTCATTTTGAGATTATTCTCCCTCCCCTAAGTACGTTTTTCCTGGGGCTTTCTTCTTGCCTTTTGGTAAATCTGTTAGAACTTCACCATTGAGAGACCTAGAATGAGCTCAGAGTAACACATTTGGCATTGAAGTGAAGTTCCAAAATAGTCTCACCGTCTTCCCGACTTCCCTAGAAGACTGCCAAAGGTCCTTCTGCTGGTTGGAGGACCCTAGGTTTCCACAAATGAAAGGGTTCGGTCCCGCCATACAGAGAAATACAGCTGCGTTCATATTAAAGCATATGAAACCTTCAACAGCATGTCCGAATCCTGGTCCTTTTTTCTCCCTATGTTACTGTACAGGATATCTTGTCATGAAAATACCCAAACTAGGGGGCCCTGAATACTTGTCCTCATCCTGCTGCCAACATGCTCATCTGAAAATGAGAAAATTATCTCCAGTGTTAGCTCCAGCTTTATGATGTTATTATTAGGACGAACAATTACGGACTACATATGCATATGCACATCCTGTTGTGCTGGGCAGTGTGTATAACCAGATTCTATATTCAGCCTATTTGGTGACTCATGCATCTGTCTTTCTTTTCTTAGAGTCTCTTCTCCTCCTCCCTGACATGTGCTAAGAATATTCCAACTTCATCTTCCTCGACAGGGATCAGCTGTATGATGTATGTCTTCTCGCTTCTTTATTATGTGTCTGTCGCCACTGCCAGTTTAATTGCTGTCCACTGTGTTTTGCACGTGGCTTGTGCTTCCATGCAAATGGCATGTCTTGCTCTGAATTAAATCTATTTCTTTCCTCTGTACTCAGCTTTTTCTCTTCCATTAAATAGCATTAGCATACCTAGATGTGCCAAAAGGGCAAGGAACTCAAACATTACTTGTCGGCAATTATAATGCAGACTTCTAGATGTTTGGCTAGGGGAGGTAGTTACCTTGAAATTTACCTTCCGAGTTCACCTATTAATAGCAAAGGGATCAGAAAAGTCAACATAGATAACCTTATAGAGAGACTTATTTTTTTAAGTTGTCTTAAGAATTGGAATAAGCTCTGTTTATATGGCAGGGGCTTTTACATATAACCTGTGGAGCATCCATTTGGGACAAAAATCAAGGAAACTCAGAGGTTTCCTTGGAAGTCAGTAGCTTTATCCAAGTACTTTTAGTGCCTTTTTGTACTTTGCAAAAAAAAAAAAAAATTTGTTGTTTATAGAGTGAAATTTAAGTGTCAAAAAAAAAAATCTGCCCCTTTGCTAGTAGGTTTCATGTTTCCAAATGCAGAGCAGTAGAAGCAGGGGCGATGGCAACCCACCACGTTCTGCCCCTAGCAAGGATCCAGGGACTCTCATAAGCTGCCCTCTGCCTCTCTTGTGCCTCAAAATGTCTACTGCCTCTGGCTGGTTTTTCTTGGTCTAAGACCCTAAGAATGAAAAAGCAACATTAAAGAGGAAAGGCAGAGGTGGAATGGCTTGAGGAGATGATCTGTTTGTGAAGGAATCATGAAGGAATCTACTGGTGAGGCATTTGAAACCACATTTGGAACTTTAGGAAAATCTAGGCGCCTATATTTAGATTTTAGGGAAAAACCTAGTGTAGCCTCATAAAGTACATCTACTCAGTTGCCTTGAATCACCCTGTGAATCATTTCACATTCTGTCTTTGGTCTGCCTAGCAGAAAGGCTGGACCGGATGCCAGGGCCCGTGGCAAGCACTCCTCGGCCTCAGCTCCAACAGAATCTCACCGTTTCCCTCTGTTGCTTGTTTAGGAAAGACCATGGTTTGGTAAGAGAGCAGGTGGCAATCATGACTGGTGATAAGAACTATTTGTGTGTTTTGAAACACATCATAAATATTGAATGAGACAATTTATTCCATTTTTTAGAATGCAAAGTGTTGAAAACCTTGCTTTAGACAAGTCAGTACATTTTGCATTTGCCAGACCTTGTGTTCTGCAAACAGGGAAGGATTTTTGGAGCATCTTCTACTTGGAAACTCTGCTGAGCTGGCAGTCACTTCTCAGGGTCTGAGTAATAGGCTGTGCTCTCCAAGCTCATGTTCTCTAAATGAGCTGTCTTCACTTTCATGACTTCTGAGGCCTAGAAAACAATGTGTAATTCTCTACAGTGCAAATGTGATTTATTGACTATTGGAATTACGGATAAATTTGTGCCTATCATTTTTTATCTATTCTGGAAAACTTTCCCCCTACATAAAAAATTTAAAACATGCCTTAAGGTAATGGTAGGCCATGAGTAAGATTTTGAAAGTTCAATAGTATCCAAGTTAAAACTCTTTTGATTACATGTGTTGGAGAACAGTGAAAGCTAGCTTAAGACAAATTTAAGCAAAGAAATTTATTTTAAAAGACACAGAAATGTCTCATGCTGCCCAAGAAGCCAGGCCTCAGAAGATGCTGCAGCCAGGACTGGGAGCTTCACCAGGAACTGTGTCTGTCTGCCTGTCTTTTCCTCTCTCTAGTCTAGATGATTTATTTCTCCACCTTCAGAACCCCTCAGAGAGAATTAAATCCATGCCACACCTCAAGAATTTACATTTTACAGTTTCAGACACAAACATACCCAGATCCTAATTCCAAACCCTAACGGACTGATTGGGCCAGCTTGGGTATACTATCAGTCAGGGCACAGGACAGGAAACAGACCCCCTGAGGTGCTTTAAGCAGGAAGTGATTATACAAGGGACTGGGTACTTATAAAAGCTCTGGGTGGACTGAAGAAGCTAAGTTGGTTATTTTTTTTTAGTATACTTTATTGATTATGCTATTACAGTTGTCCCATTTTTTTTCTCCCTATTATCCCCCTCCACCCTGTACCTTCCCTCCCACCAACCATTAGTTCATGTCCATGGGTCATACATATAAATTCTTTGGCTTTGAAGAAGCTGGTTTTAGCCTGAGTACCTAACATCTTATATCACTCAGTAGAGGAGATTCTACTTTGAGGATTTTCTGAAGAGCTTTTTGATTAAGAAGGCTTTGCAGTGGTTGGTCAACATCTGGCAGCTGGGGAATAGACATGAATGAACTCTGTTGCAGAAATGCCAAAAAAGAAAGTGATGCTGGGCTTCAGTTCCCTTCTGCTTCCAAGCATCAAGTGGATTGGACAGTGGAACTTCATTCACAAAGGGAACCTAGCTGTAAGGGAGTCTGGGCAATTTAGGCTTTTAACTTGTGCTCCCATCTGCAATTAGAACAGGGTGAAACAAAGGTTGGGAGAGCCTATTCACACTGTCTACCATAGATTTTGTATCTGCCCATGGTAGACTCAGCTGTGGCTAGGGAGTCAGGGACATACCAGTTACACATGGGTGCCTGGGACTCACCCTGTAAGAGGGAAGGATGGCTTACGAATTGGACAGATAATCCCAGTGGAATTCCCCATCCATCTGAGATCTTTTCACTAATATTTCTGGAGGCCCAGCCATGTGCTCTGTTTAGCAACTTGTACGTCTGACATGGAATTGAGTTCAGAAGCTAGAGTGGGGGGCGGTGAGCAAGAATTTCATATTTATTGTTCCATGAATGTCAATTTTTTATTTTGCTGTGGGAACATGATCATCTCAATGTTTTGCCTTCAAATAGGCTTATGAGTAACAGCATCTTCTCCCTCTGCCCATAGCTGCCCACATCGGTGTTGGAATAAGTGGACAAGAAGGCATGCAAGCTGTCATGTCAAGTGACTATTCCTTTGCTCAGTTCAGATACCTGCAGAGGCTGCTGTTGGTGCATGGCCGGTGGTCTTACATCAGGATGTGCAAGTTCCTACGATACTTCTTTTATAAGAACTTTGCATTTACTTTGGTTCATTTCTGGTACTCCTTCTTCAACGGGTACTCCGCACAGGTGCTGTCATGATTAGTTATTTATTTGGTTTACGGGGTTGGTGTTCTGTCTCCTCACAGCTGGTTAAGACATAGATTACTTTTCTAAAACGTTTCTGGCACTTTAACAATATTTTATTTTGCCTTTAAAAAGGTAGAGTTTGCTCCTGGCCTGTTGGCTTTTGTTTGTGTCTTTGCTTTCACCTGAAATGTTGTTCTAAATTACCTTGCTATTAAAGAACAGTGATGACAAATGGTTCAACTATGAAAGTGTAAAACTATGTCATGACAAAGGCTAAAGGGATTATGTAAATTTTAGAGGATCACAGATCTATTTTCATGTCTCCGTCTGTTGGTGGATTTTATTCTTTTTAGTTTTTGCTGAAACAGGAATGGTGGGCATATGTAATATGTTAAAATGGTATAGCAGAAAGATATCATTAGTAAAAAAATGAATCTAAGTCAGTGTTAGTGATTGCCCAAACCTCTTTGATGCTATGTCACAGACAAATGGTATCAGCCCAGCCTCAGAAACCAGGGCCGGGAACGACCTGGAGCAGGGTTGGGCCCTTCTTCCTGTTTCCGTGCAGGACTGCGTGTAACTGCTGGTGCCGAGTAAGCCCGTTTCCTCTGTCCCACCCTCAGGACGGGTGTGTGCATAGCCTCACTTATTCCTTTCAGCAGCATACTTCTTATATTCATTCAAATTCTGTTTTACAAAATGTTTGAATGGCAATGCTGGACTTGCAAGATAAAAGTAGAGAAAATCTGAATGGTACTTATGTGCTTTTGAATGGTTGGTTTGTTTTTTTTTTAAGATTTTATTTATTTATTTTTAGAGAGAGGGGAAGGGGAGATAGAAAATCAATGTGTGGTTGCCTCTCATGCGCCCCCTAGTGGGGACCTGGAAGGAGAGATAGAAAATCAATGTGTGGTTGCCTCTCATGCGCCCCCTAGTGGGGACCTGGCCTGCAACCCAGGCATGTGCCCTGACTGGGAATCCAACTGGTGACCCTTTGGTTCACAGCCCTCACTCAATCCACTTAGCTATACCAGCCAGGGTGCTGGATGGGTTTTATATATCCTAATTCATTAAGGGACATAAGGGTTTGAACACTGACTCAATTTCCAGCTTTATTCAAATAGAATAGACTTCATTCCTAAAAACTTTTTGCGGTACATCCCCCCCCTACTTATTTATTTAAGGCAAAAATCAGTTTCTATGGATTGATTTTTTATTCCCCCATTACATAGAAAAGTTATGCTGTCTGCAGGTTGTAGATGTGTTTGCTATGGCAGAAGTCCCCACTCAACCTGGGGACCCCCTGCTTTACCAGAGCAGATGAATGCCTGTCGGCTAGGCTGGCACTATGTCTTGGTTGATGACACGGGCTCTGTCCTCTCCTCGTAGACTGCGTATGAAGACTGGTTCATCACCCTCTACAACGTGCTGTATTCCAGCCTGCCCGTGCTCCTCATGGGGCTGCTCGACCAGGTAGGACCCCTGTGCTGGCAGGAACACTTGGCAGGCCTCTTAGGGACATTCAGAGCAAGTACAGGACTTCAAGGCATTCTTTTGGGTTTGCCCTTGGTTCCGAGTAAACCTGATTACAGTTCTGTTGTCGGGCAACAAGAGGGACAGCTGTGCTTCTTGTTGAATGGCAAGAAGAGAGGGTTTTGTGCCTGGGTTGGATTCACTGAGAAGAGTTTATCATCTTCCTTCGGATGCTAAGGCTTTCTTGATGTGTCTTTAAAATAACATACTCAGTTTTAAAGTAAATTATTTTAACACTTTCCAAAAGTTATTAATCCCTAAATTAGTTCACATTCTATCTCATGGTAATTCTTAGAGAAAGTGCTTTAATGCATAAAAAGAATAATTTGGAATGAACTCATCAACTTTCCCAGAGAATAAGAAACAATATACTCTCTGAGGAGGCAAAAATAGCCTCCCTCCATTTTTTTGACATTACTAATTTGCTCTTTCCATAAATAGCAAAATAATACCCTTCCTTGGACTAAAGTAATGAGGTTGATGTCTGTACACTGAAACTATTCACGATCTTCTTTAGTTTTTGCCTTCGTAAAACCGAAGTTGAAACCTTTTGTGACAGATAAATTGTATTTCTCTGAGTTCTTTGGTTTGTGATGGAAAGTACACAACTCTTGTGTTTTCCCCTTAAGGATGTGAGTGACAAACTGAGCCTCCGATTCCCTGGATTATATACAGTGGGACAAAGAGACTTATTATTCAACTATAAGAGATTCTTCGTAAGCTTATTGCATGGGGTGTTAACATCGATGATCCTCTTCTTCATACCTCTGGGAGCTTATCTACAGACAGTGGGACAGGATGGCGAGGCGCCTTCAGACTACCAATCTTTTGCTGTCACAATTGCCTCTGCTCTCGTGATAACAGTCAATTTCCAGGTACGTGGTTTTCGTCACCTGTTCTCAGTATCTGTACACAGACCAGTGAGCACACCCAGCAGGCTCCTCCCACTCCCCCTCTGACTGAGCCTCTGCCACTTTACAATATATGAATGCTGTTTCCACCCCTGATAACCCAGCACACTTCCTATTTCTTGCCTGAGCCAAGGATAGTTTGATTGTTCGGATTCCAGCCAAATCACACCTACATTGCTGAATCCTTAGATTCTCTATCACTTGCAAACGCCCCCAAGTGAGCGCTCTGTTTTTCTCTGGTCTCCCAACAGATTGGCTTGGATACTTCTTATTGGACTTTTGTGAATGCTTTTTCAATTTTCGGAAGTATTGCACTTTATTTTGGCATCATGTTTGACTTCCATAGTGCTGGAATACACGTTCTGTTTCCCTCTGCATTTCAATTTACAGGTTGGTATTTTCTCAGTTCCAAAAATAAATGTACAGAAAAATATGATTAGAGTCTGATACAACCTCTGAGTAAGTGAAAACACAGGTGGTACATCACTGCTAGTGAAAAGGAGTGTCCTTGGTGGGGGGAAAATTCAAACTGTAATAGAACAACAATAAAGTAATTTAAAAAAAAAAAAGAAAAGAAAAGTAGTGTCCTGAGCAGAAACTGAACGGTGGTGGTGGGTTGGAAAGGTGGTCAGGTGAGGGGAGGGAAGCAAATTAGAATAAACTTAAGATATAATTGTGTATATGTTAGTTTGACGAAAGCTCTCCCTCTCATAAAACCTAACATTGGTAGCTAATTGGGAAAGTGAGGATACATGTATGGCTGGCAGTACTATAATACAGTTTAAATGTTCCAAAACATGTCTGAAGATACATGATGAACTATTAACTTTTTTTTATACAGTTTGAACAGTATTTCCACTTAGAGAAAATACTCTAAGGTAAAACACACCAAATTCTGGAAAGGTAATCTTTACAAAGATTGTGCCACAACATTTCCAATTATTTTTTTTTAATGGAAATAACCCACCGACCTAAGAATATCAAATTAGCTAGTCAAAGCATGAATCCCATATGATAGAATTCTAGAGCTCAAAAATAGGCTACATCATTGGTGACATGTATGCAAAGAAATAAGTACAGTTATAGAAAAGAACATAGTTTACAGGCGTATAAAATACGTGACAGCCCCTGCCAGTGTGGCTCGATTTGTTGGGTGCCATCCTGTAAACCAAAAGGTCATGGGTTCAATTCTCAATCAGGGCACGTGTCTGAGTTGTGGGTTCAGTCTCCAGTCGGGGTACAGAGGAGAGGCAAGTGATCAATGTTTGTTTTTTTTTCCCTTCCTCCCTCTCCGCTCTCTAAAACTAAATAAATGAAATCTTTAAAAAAATCTATTTGACAAATGCTAGAATGAGTTTGTGCTAATATCATAAATATTACAAATAAGTATCATGAATTGGAAAGTATGAGCTTCTTATTTTGAATAGAGTTTTGGATTTACAGTGGCAAAAAAAAGAAATCCCCCAAAACTTGTTTTCCTGTGAAGGATTAGTTTTTTGTTTTGTCTTGTTTCACGGACAGTTGTTGGACTGTAGAAGAAGTTGCTGTGGCAACCCTCTGCTTCTTGGGATCGAGATCGTTTTTTATTATTGCATTTTTCTGTACTGACTGTGTTTGAAAATTTTAGTATCCAGTGACTTAGACTATTCCCATAGGGAGTGGTTTTTAAACCCATACAAATTTATCAGCATAAAAACCGCATTTAAAGAATAAAGACCACTATTTTTAGAAACTCACAGTGGAAGCACAGGAAGTGTTACAAATTTGGCTCTAGTTTGAAAATTTGGTAAATCTATGATTACCTGGTTGTATTACAGAAGGTGAGTCATTACTTCCACGGACGTAAACTAGAGGCCAAATTGCAGTGGAAAACGCCTAGCTCAGTCAGATGTGGGTCTTAATTCAGGAGCTGCCATAGCTAGTTTTCTTATCTGGGGCAAGTTACTTCTCCAGGGCCCAATTTCCTTACATAGTAAAGAGGGAAATACTCATCTCTCAGAACTGATTTCAGCGGCATGATCTGTATAAAACACCTAGTACAAAGCCTATCACACAAACGGCAGTGCCAGTTAATATTGGGAGTTTCAAACCAAAACCAGAAATTGGAAAGTGCTGGGGTTTTTTTTGATACTGAAAAAATTCAGAAGTCTAGATTGCCTAATTTCACATTTTTAATCAATGCGATGTCAACAAATACACATTTTTTTCCTTATTTGTTCACTTATGCACACTTGCCTCATTCCAAAGAATTTACTTTCCAAACCTGGCTTTGCTTAATCTGATTTTAAAATGCTGATTCCTTGAGCAGTGATAGGATGGATGATTTGGGAGGGGAATGTGGCTGTAAAACTTCACCGCAGAGAATCCAACCTCGGACCACGGACCAGTACCTACTCCCTGAGGGTGAAGGGCTCCCATGACTCCTTTTCCCGTTTCTTACAGGCACAGCTTCCAATGCCCTGAGACAGCCGTACATTTGGCTGACCATCATTCTGACCGTCGCGGTGTGCTTGCTGCCTGTCGTTGCCATTCGTTTCTTGTCCATGACCATTTGGCCATCAGAAAGTGATAAGGTACAGGGGAAAAAAAGCCTTTCTCCTAACTCTGAGTCCCCCTCACAGAAGTCAAAAAAGCATTTCCCGAGAACAGCTTTCCGGCACAATTCTAAGCTCTTGGGAAGTTTGGTGTGAACATTTTTAGTGACTACATCTCTTTCTTTAACTCCATCTTCAAATAAGTCCTTTGGGAATCGCATTTTTGTTTGCTTGCTTTTTATTACAAAAATTACCAAACGTAAAAGGGAGAACAGTATAGAACCCCCATATATATATCCTATCGATTTAACAATTACACACACTATTAACATTCTGCCATACAAACAGGTTGGGGTGTTTTTCTTCATTTAAAGAAAAAATGGCACCTTGTACCTGGATCCTGTGAGATACAAGTAACAGAAAGCTGTGGCTGAACAATAATGTATCACCCCATTCACATGATAATTAGCAGCCTTCAGGCTCTGTTGATGAGCCACTTAATGTCATTAAAAAGTCCTGAGGTTCTTTCCATCCCTTCCCCTCCACTGTCTCATTAGCTTCATCTTAATTCTAGACTTCAGCTCTACGGCAGCTCGGGGAATCACATCCTGACCTGTCCATATCAAGGGGATTTCTCTATCACTTTCCCTTAGGAGCCTGGGAACTTTTCATGGAAGGGCCCAGCACACTTCCCTCCAGTCTCATTGGCCAGACTTGGGTCACATGCCAATTGTTGGCTCAGTACTGAGCGAGGGAAAGGAGGGGCCTCCACATCCCTGGAGGAACGAGGCCGTATGGGAGAGGCCGTTTCTGGGTAAACTTTCCATTGGAGAGCAGGTGTTAGGCAGACAACCTGCAGCAACCCCTGGATCTCCCTTTCCCCCTGACCACTGACAAGTGCATGCAGTAGCAACAAGGGGAAGAGTTTTCTCCTGAGCCTGAACCGGTCTGATTTAAGAACAGGAAAGCGTAGAGTTAGGTTTCCCATCTTCTAGCTCTGCCACCTTGGAAACCTCACATAACCTCCCTCTCTCTCTCTCCCCCAACACTGCGTGGGTAAGCCGGCCTAGCTGCCCCATTCATGCTCGCGCCGGCCACCTCCTTTCGGCCAGACTTCCTCTGCCATCACAGGCCTACATCTCCACTCGGTCAGCCAGTTCCTTGTAGCCTTGTCCCATCTCTCTCCCTCTGTAGATTCAGAAGCATCGCAAACGATTAAAAGCAGAAGAGCAGTGGAAGCGGCGGCCAAATGTGTTCCGTCGCGGTGCGTCCTCTCGGCGCTCGGCCTATGCCTTCTCCCACCAGCGGGGCTATGCGGACCTCATCTCCACCGGGCGCAGCATCCGCAAGAAGCGCACGCCCTTGGACGCGATCATCGCGGATGGCAATGCGGAGTACAGGCGGACTGTGGAGAGCTGAGGCTCCGGCCCCACGCTGGCCTGCAGTGAAGCAGGCACACAGCGGAGATGGCTATTTTTTTTTAATGAAACTCTCAGGACTATTTTTTAAAAACTGAACTGGTCACAAGGATTTTGAAGACATAACCTTGATGACAAAATACTTGGGTTGGACTATTAAGCAATAGCAAAGCCAAGAATACCTTTTTTAAAGTCCTATTGTTCAACTGTTTATGTTCATCAAGATTCAAAGGGAACTTTTTAACCCAGTCTCAATCTAGGGCAACAGAATTATAAAACGTATTTCAATTCAAATGGTATCGGATTATTAAATTAGAAGTCGATTTTTCAGCCTGGAATCTTCAACTATAATTTCCCAGGGATCTTTTCTTTGCAATGAGAATGAGAAAAGGTTCATGAATGTTCGCCACCTGGGAGCTCGGTGGTCCACGGCTTTTTCAGAGTTGTCAGTGGGCTGCCTGTTTTCAAACTGGTTTAATAACTCCGTTCAATCCAGGAAAATTAGTCCAAATTTCGTAAGTACAAGGTTTCCGTCTGTTTCCGTTTACTGTGAGGTTAAAATAGCACATTACATACCGTTACTGCTACTATTCCGTGTTAGTTCAGCTACTTCTTGTAGCATCAGGCGAGTTCATTCCCTACTTTCATAAAAAATGCACTTAAATATTTATGGGCTTTTAAAAAAGTTTTTTAAAAAACTGAGGATATCAGTGATAAACTGCAGAATATTTTGCAAAGCTTTCTTTTGAAAAGCAAACTTTGTGCCTGCCTATATGTAAAGTATTTTATAAGAGACTTGAACAGAGACCTCTTTTTCACTTATATCTTGAGAGAAAAGGCTGTTGGTAGCCACATTTCTAAGACTGAGAGGCAAAAGTTATTTTTCCAGAAGCTTTTCTCATTCCAGGTCTTTTGCAGTTTCCATGTTGTAGTAAGGATGCAGAAATGTTCTCAGTGATTCTGTTCTTTAGGCTGCAGACACTCACATTACCTGTCCCACTGAATTCCTAGGAGGGTACCTCAGTGTGTACAGAGTTCATCTTCTAGACATGATGAAAGAATGTATGGCTCTTTATGGAAGCAAATTTCTGAAAGTTTACAACTTCTCCTTATCTTGTAAATAAAAAATTGTAGCTTGTGTGTGTGTGTAAAGGAAAGTTAGCCTGTGTAATTCTGTTTCAGATTTCTCTCCTGTTTTGCGAATTGTGGGAAAGGTCGACAATGCAAATGTGTCAAAGACTTACGTTGCTGGGTGCAATAACAACAATTTTAAAATGCAAATTGCTTTGGATAAATTATTTCTACATTCTGTAAATCTGAGATTTAATGTATATTTTTGTTTAAAAAATAAATGATTTAGTAAAATTTTTGGAAAGTATCATCTTTTCAAATACCTTTTAAGTTGGGGTATGTATTTTATAGCTGCATGTATGACGTAAGAATCTAGGCCTGCAAGGTCTCTCCAGGAACGTTAGGGGTCCGCTGGCAGTGAGAAATGAAGTCAGGGGCAGAGCGCCGTGTGTCAGGGGAGAAACAACTGAGACAAGAGGAGCAAGCGCTGAAGGCAGATGGTGTGGATTGATGGACGTAGCTGATGAAGCAATGGTAGCATCCAGAGGATTAAGTCCAGTTCTGAAAGAAGTCCCACTGTGGGTCTACCGCTATCAGCCTCGCCCCTGTGGAGAAATCGTCTGTGAAAGGAAGAGCCCACAGATGTGGCCAACTTGTCACAGCCACCCAGCCTTCAAGAACCACCACCCTGGTCAGTGAGCCGCCATCAACATCAAGGCAAGACCCTCCGCCACAAAAAGATTACAACTCACTGAAGACTGAGACGATGGTTAGCACTTTATGGCAGTATTTTTCAATTTAAATATGTACTACTTTTTTTTTAGATGTAATACTGCACACTTAATAGACTATAGTCTAGTGTAAACATAACTTTTATATGCCCTGGGAAACCAATAAATCAGTGGGACTCGCTTTGGTGCGATACTCACTTTATTGTGGTGTTCTGGAACCAGATCTGCACTATCAACAAGGGATGCCCGTGCATCATTTACACTTCAAAAGATGCTGCTTTTAGCCAGAGAAAGACAAGTACCATATGGCTTCACTCATATGTGGAATCTAACGAACAAACTGAACTAACAAGGGACAGACTCATAGATGGAGAGCAGGCGTCAGCTAGTGGGAGAGGGGGGGTTAGATAGAGGAATTGAGGAAAAAGGACTCACAGACGTGGACTGCAGTGTGGTGATTGCTGGGGAAGGGCAGTATAAGGGGACTGAAAGGTAATGCCAAAAAATACGATAAAGATTAAATCATAAAAAAGTTGCTTTCAAAAAAGAAAATGGAGTGATATTTTAAACAATGGAATTCTTTAAAAAAAATTTGTTTTGAACCATATGAATATATTATCCACCCCCAAAATTGAATAAAATGATTTTTAAGCCAAAGAAAAAGGTAGTTTGAGTTGATATTTTTCCTGCCTAAGTTACAAATCCTCTCAAACTGAGAATCTCCCTGGCCAGCAAAGTTCTCACTAGACCAGCAACCCTCAGTTGTTTACTTTGCCCTTTTGAGTGATTGGGAGTCCCAAGAGATGCCAGCTTCCTGTTCATGGTTATAGACTGAAAACAGTGTGTTTTGTTAGGCCTTTTATCTGCAAACAGGCTTTGTTTGCCTTCAGGAAAGTCTGGGTAACATCTTAAGGTCAGGTCAAAGAAATGGAAGCGCCAACAGAACTTGAGAGAATGTTCCAGGTTGAAATATGTATACGGATTTGTCTCTGCTATCCAACCATCAACTAAGAAGTAAGATGCACAGGAAGAAATCACTAAAAGTTTATCAGGAATGTGGCTTCAAACGTAAATAAAATCCTAATACAGCAGTTTATAATAAGTGTAAGAGGAAGGGAAATTCTAACATGGAGAGAAATCCAAACTTTCCGACCAAGGACGGTGGTTAAAGACCTAGGATGCACCTGCCAAGTTCAAGATATGAGTTACGCACTCCAGATAACTTGTTTAGGATCTACAGTTGGAGAGACGGTGCACCAGTGTATCTCTTGGCTCCTGACACTGTGAAATAAGAGTTACTCTGGAAGTGCTATCATAAGCCCTGGAATATATCCTTGTTTCTTTTCCACCCGGGGATTAAAGATATTGGATCTGGCTTGTGAGACCAGCGCAGGAGGGTTCTTTAGCCTAGTATTTCTCATTGGAAATCAATTCTCCCAGGTAATCAACCTTTCGAATAGAGGTCGATTTGCCCACTGAGAGTCATCGTGGTTTCATTCTAAAGCAGTTCTGCTGAGCAAAGGTGCATAATAAATAAGCCAGTCTATGGAAATCCTTTAGGAGGTTTCGGGTTACCATCAACTTTGGGATTTCCACCTACCTTCAGCTTCCTTATTTAAACTTCGTGTGACCAACATGAAAATGCATGCTATTGAAGAGTTTAATAAATATATCACTAAAGACTATTTTAAAGGTAGAGTTTTGGTTCACGTTTCTGGAAAACTTGCATCAAGACTTCATTGCAATCATTTTGAATAAATGTGGACCAAGAGCTCTTTTCCATTAACCGGGCTTGTCCAAGACTGAGATTTGTCTTAGGATTTTTGTGGCTTGTCGTAAAAATACTTTCATTACCTGTTCCAAAAGCAAAAAAGCCTCATAAATCAAGAAATCATCAGCAGGCCCTCTGGGACCCCAAAGAGCCTCAGCTCTTGCTAAAATTGATGCAATGACTGTTCTTCAAACTAACCTGCAGTTCTTCCTCATTGCTCAGAGGACACAACTCCTCCACTTGACTGTCTTCCTCTTTCTCAAAGGCTACCCCAAATTCCACATTGTACCCGAAAGAATGCAATGAAGAAATTCGCTCAGGCTGATGTTAATTACCCTCTTAAAAACCAATGACTTGCCAAGGCACATATGGCCTGGCGAGCATGTAGGGGGGTTAGGTGGATCCTGAGAGCAAAAGGAAGTCATGGAAGGTTGCCAGCTCCAGAGTGGAATGATTGGGTGTGTGTTTTAAAGTGTCCGCCCTGGTTGGTGTGTAGAGATTAGACTGGAGAGCTGAGAAGAATCCAGAATACAGAAGGATACTACTTGCATTGTACTAGAAGGAAAGGATGGGCTGAAGCAGGAAACTTTGAGGGTTCTATGGGAGGACTGTCAGAGAGCTTCTATGTAATGGCATGATGGAAAAGACAGGTCATTTGCTGAGAGCTGGAGCAGCAGAAAAGATGTGCAGAGTCTGCGACACTGACTCTGGCCAGAATTCTTCGGGGTGAAGGGGTAGGGTGAGGGTGGGGAATGGGCAGGTGCACCGGCAGCCATCAGCAGTCTGGTTGAAGGCTTAAAGATTTGATGCATGCAGGACCATGGAACAAAAGAATAACAATGAATAACTTAATAATTTTTGTTTGGTATTTAAGTAAAAATAAAAGACACATTTTTCATTTGTACCAAAAACTTTATTGAACAGCATATTCACTGTTTTGTTCCACTACCTTCTGTTATCTTTCAGGCAACTTCATTACTCCATCTTCCCAAAACTTTTTATCCTTTTGAGCAAAGAACTGTTCCAGATGCTTTTTGCAGTCTTCCAGGGAATTGACATTTTTTCCATTACGAGAATTTTGTGAAGACAAAAATAAATGAAAATCCAAAGGTGCAAGGTCTGGTGAATACCGCAGAGGAAAGAACTTCCCAGCCAAGCTGTAATAGTTTTTGCCTGGTCATCAAAGAAACACACAGTCTTATGTTATCCTGATGGAAGATTATGTGTTTTCTGTTGACTAATTCCAGACGCCTTTCATCAAGTGCTGCTTTCAGTTGGTATAATTGGGAGCAGTACTTGGTGGAATTAATCGTTTGGTTTTTTGGAAGGAGCTCGTAACAGAGGACTCCTTTCCAATCCTACCATACATACATCACCTTCTTTGGATGAAGACGGCCTTTGGTGTGGTTGGTGGTGGTTCATTTCACTTGCCCCATGGTCTCTTCCATTCCACACTATTGTAAAGTATCCACTTTTCATCGCTGTTTACAATTTGTTGTAAAAGCAGAATGTTTTGTTGTTTAAGTAGAGAATTGCATGCAGAAATATGGTCAAGAAGGTTTTTTTCACTTAACTTATTGTGGATCCCAAATATCAAATCAAAGTAGTTAACGTTGGTATCAATGATTTTCAACGCTTGATTTGGACATTTTGAGTATGTTGGCTATCTCTCCATGGTATAATGTTTATTGATCTCAATTAATGTCTCAATTTGATCGCTATCAACTTCCCCTGGAGGATAGTCCAGTGAGAAATCTCCAGCACAAAACTTCGCAAACCACCTCTGACACATTCGATCAGTCACAGCACCTTCTCCATACACTGCACAAATCTTTCGGTGCGTTTCAGTTGCGCTTTTACCTTTCTTGAAATAATAAAGCATAATGTGCCGAACATGTTGCTTATTTCTTTCCATCTTCAAGATTCAAATGGCTACACAAAAATTCAACAAATTTGATAAGCTTTTTTAAATGCACACTATGACAGCTGTCCCAATATAATCTAACAAAATTGTTTCAAATGAAGTTAAAGACAGCTAAGTGCTAGTAGAGCCAGCTTATGGGGAAACCTAACAAACTTTATGGCCAACCCAATATATCCTACTTCAGAAGGCTCACTAGATGCCAAGCACATACTGGGCATTTTTGCATGCTTAGTCTCACAGCAACCTTTCCAAAGAACGATTATCATTATTTTACAGTAAAAAAATCTGCAGCTCAGAGAAGTTAAGGAACCCAAACAGGGTAACCGTGTCCTGTGTCCTACAGTAATATACAGGTATATTTGGAGATATTGCGGATTCTGTTCCAGATCACCACAATAAAGTGATTATCACAATAAAGCCAATCATAATCTTTTTGCAGGTGGAGGGTCTTGCCTTCAATTTCTAAAAAACCCAACATGTGCAGAGCCAATTGAAGCCAAGTGCAATAAAACGAGGGATCTTAAATGATAAGTTCCAACTGCACAAAATTATCATTATTCCACCCCCCCTTTAAAGGGTGGGCACCTAGGGGCCACTTCAACATCTCGTTGTTGTTGTTTTTAGAACGAGATTGTAGAAAAAGTGCTTACAAGCAAGCAGTTCACAAACATAAAGCCCAGGAATTACTGAACGAAATTGACGAGCAAACTTAAGTGCTTATAATGAACTCTACAACAGAAAAGGAAGTTAGGTTTTCAGAAAATTAATAGTTACATCTTAATTATAAGTCTCACTTTTCGTGTGCAGTGTCAAGCTGGTTTTAAAGCTTACTGAGATTCTGGGGCAGTTGGACGTATTCGCTAATTAAACGAACACTAAGCTTCCCGCCCCGGGTCCCGGCCCTGGGAACCCAGAAAGGAGCCCAGCAGGCACTTACAGTGACTGCCCCTTCTCTCTCCGAAGGCTGTTTTGAGAAGCAAATAACTGAGTGCTTGAGAAAGCCCTAAGGCCGTCCGTGGATTTGCTCGAAGACGATGCCGAGAGAACAGCACCACGGTCCCCAGCACATCACTGTTCACGTGTACGGGTACCGCGCAGCGCAAAAATCAGGACTAGCGGACGGAAACGCGGAAGTGACTCAGAGATAACCTGGCGGCGGCGGCGTCGCGTACTCTGTGCTCGAGCTATGGTGGCCCTCGGGGGTCAATACACACTTATGACGGCGATTCGCAGCTGGCTCCTGGTGGAGTGAAAAAGGGTGTTAATAGAGAGACTAGGGCAACCCTGAGTGGGCGCGGAGGTAGAACATCGAGGAGCACCGGAAGGGGCGCCTGGAAGCTGGCCAGAGTCGGGGGAGGAGATAGAAGAGCAACGCCATTCATTCGATTCATTCCATTTATTCCTTTATTCATGAGCACCAACAAATTTCAATTTGTTATTGGAAGTGACCCTTTCAATGCTGCATTAAGGAAGTTCTGCTTCTGGAGGGAGTTGGACTAAAGAAGACTAAGAGACAGTTCTCAATCTCTCGCTGAGTGCAAGGCTCTGTGCTAAGTGCCAGAAAAGTATATTACCTCCAATCTAGTGGTGACATGTGAGGGCCACCTACCAGACACAGTGAGCACGGGCCAGTGCAATGCGGGCTGTGGGCAGATAAGAAGAGAGTGGCCCTGGGAAAGAGGAGGTGCAATGTGACCTCTTTGTTTTTGTTACGGGGGTAGAGACAGGGTGGCGGGTGGAGAGGATGGTCTTCAGGAGCTGTGATCTCTAAAGATTCCTGCCTAGGAGCTTCAGTGCAGGTCATAGACATCTCTATTATTTCATGGAAATGAAATGCCTCGAGACTTCTTTGAAACCAACAAACATACCAAAAGTAATATGCATCCCATTATGGGGGAGATTGCACCCTACTTAGACTAGTGGTTGAAGGCATATATATGGCACTCTGAGTGTCATAACCGACTCCGAGTGGAGCACTCAGCTATTCTTTCAAGTAGCTGCTTCTGGGTAATGGGGCATGTATCGGTCTATTATTGCCACAATAAAGCTGTGTTACAAAATGCTGCAAAATTCAGAGGCAACATAGCAATCACTTATTCTCACTCTTGCGTCTACGGGTCAGTTGATCTGTGCGGAGCTCCATTTGGCTTGGCTCCAAGCTGTGGATTCTTGCCTTCCTTGGACCAGTGTTTTTCTCCTGATGATGGCAGAAGCAAGAAAATAAGCTCAACTCTACAAGCACAGCTGAAATCTTCACTTGCATCACCTATGCTATAGTCAAAGAAAATCCACATGGCCAAACCCTACATAAATGAAGCAGGGACATATATTTCTCCCATGTAAGAAAGGGGAGCATGTGTGAATAAACAATCATCTAATAGAAAGAGAGGGAAAGAAACACCAATATGAGAGAGAACCATCAGTTGGTTACCTCTGGCATGCACCCCTATCAGGGACCAAACCCAGAACACAGGCATGTGCCCACTGGGGACCTTTTGTTTGCGGGACGATGCCCAACCCACTGGGCCACAGTGGTCAGGGCCTGACCTCTATCTTGGTGTCTTGCTTGCTTTGATGACACAAGCTGCCCTGTGGAGAGTCCCACATAGCAAGGAACTGAGGGAGACCTCTGGCTCACAGCCCACAAGAAACTAGATCCTGTCAATACCCCTTGAGTGAGCGTGGAACAGGATTTACCCCAGGTGAGACTTAAGAATTTTAAATTTCACTAACTGCAACCTCAGTTGTCATCTTGATTGCAGCCTTTTGAGAGACCCTGAAGCCAGAACCTCCAGCTAAGACACTCCCAAATTCCTGATGCTCAGAAACTGTGTGAGGTAATAAATGTTTTATTGTTTCAAGCTCCTAAAGTTTGGGGTAATTCGTTCTGCAACAATGGACAATGAGTATGTGGGCAAGCAAAAAACATTCAGCAAGAAGGGAAAAGGAAAATCTATGAAATGGGGTGAAATATTATTGAAGAAAAGTATTTGGTTCATATTCTTGATAGATTCTGAGCCTGTGTGTGGAGTTATTTTTAGACTTTCTTTCATAAGAACAGTATGTTTTCCTTTGACTCAAGGACAAACTCGGGTATTCCACTAAGTTGGGAATGATGATTCTAACTACCGTTTATTTAGTAGTTATTAGCTGCTGGGTAGTGAACTCATATCATCCTTCACAACTAGGAAAATTCAAGCTTAGGCAGGTTAGGTAATTTATCCCAAGACGTGCAGTTATTAAAAGGCAGAACCAGAATGCCAACCAAGTGTGAAGCCCTAGTTCTTTCCACAACATTATTATGGCCTCCACATAGTGATCCTTATAACTTTTAATAAAAATATACCATAGTCCAAGCTATAAATACAGAGGGATGTTCATAAATTGAAGTTAGAAAGTTAAAGTACCATATTTCAAAACAATGTAGGTGAACTAGGACAACTTTTATCTGTGTTCCTCACCCTCCCCTCCTCCCACCCCTCCTGCTGGCTGCTGCTCAATACCTTTGATGATAATGAAACCACAGGTCTCTATGAATTTGACTAGATTTAGTTTTAAATCCTAGTTCCAAAAATCATCTCCCTCCTCCTCTCTTTCTGTCTATACCACTCAGAGACCTAACCTTCCTCCTGGAGAATCAGCAACCCCCACCCCCCCCAACCCCCCGCGAAGCAGCAAAAGACATTAGTGAGACCTGACTATTGATCACAAGGTCCAGACCTCTGGCAGGCTAAAGATAACAGCTTGACCTAAGTTAGGTTTCACCTCCTGAGCAACCCCGTGGCTACCGGGACAGAGGGACGCTGGAAAAGGACCTCAGGGCTGTCTGTAACACCTGAAGAAATGACTTACCACCCTTACTTCATCTCCAATCAATCAGCTCCCAATTTACCCCAAACCCCTAACTCCCTAGTGTCTTGTGACTTCCCGCTGTATAATTTGTAAACTGCAGCCCGCAGGAGTGAGGTTTTGAGCAGTAGCTTCCCGCCTCCCTATCGGCCAATTCAATATTAAACTATGTTTTCTTTCTATACCGCAAACTCCTGTGGGAGCATTTCTTTGGGCCACAGGGAGGCGAAGACGTAAAGGAGCGAGTTGCTGCCCCGGGCGCTAAAGGAGACCTGGGCCAGTGACCGCCAGGAGCTCCGAGGAGGCGGACCCCCTCTGCCCCCGCCTCATCGCACAGAGACCGGAAGTTGCCTTTGCCCGGTCCAAAGATGGCGGCCTCAGCGGCATTCGCCCTTTGTCCCCTAACCTCCCGTAACCAATGGCGCCGCGACGCTCTGGTGACTCATTGGGGCGACCTAGGCATGACGGGATCTGATGCAACGTTAGAGTCGAGAAAGCCGCCGCTGCACGCTGCGGTGACAGGGCGGCAGCGTTTTGGGAGACGATGTCCTTGGAGGTGACACAGGCAGCTGCGGGGATGGTACTAGGTGAGTGAGTCTCGGGCACCCGGGTGTGTGAGTGGTGCGGTGTCCCCGCTGGGGCAGGAACCTCTTTCAGGCGGATTTATCAGTATTTACTGGTGGCCTGGCACACAGTGGGCGCGCCACCACTCTTCAGACGTGAACGATCGGAGGAGCGAGGGTGAGAGAGGCCTGGGCCCACTGGGCCGGGGTTGCTGGGTCCGCCCGGTCTTCCCACCAGCCCCCCTGTGCCCCTGGGGGGTGTGGCGGCCGGTCCCGGCCCTGCCCCCTGCCCCCTGTCCCCTGCCCCCTGCCCCCTGCCCCCTGCCCCCTGCGAAAATCCCATGATTCAGCTGAGGCTTTGGCTCTGTCGGACGTGAGGGTAGCCCTCGTGTTTGTAACTTCAAAGTGGTCGTCGGGAAGGGGCTTTAGAATTCTAATTCTCCTACACTCACCCTCATTTATATTGAGATTTCCAGGCGGACCGTAGGGTGCGCTGGCGAAGGAAAAAGGAGACCTGGACTGATATCAGACTTAGTCGTTGTGAGGTCTCCTGCAGTTTGTTTCACGTCGGAGCCTCGGTTTCCTGTGTAGAGCAGAGGGAACTGGTCTTTACTGGACGTCTGTGCACTGGCCCTGGGGTAGCTGATTTGTACGTGTGACTTTTTTCACTCTCAGGACAGCCCTTCAAGATGTGTATTTGTTTTCCCTATTTTGTAGTCAAAGAAATAAGCTCGGAAAGGTTCACTGGATTCTCCAACACCCCAAGATTCTAGGCTGGTGTAGCCAACTTCAAAGCCCTTCTTTATTACTGGGGAAGCAGTATCACAGATTAAAGTGATCAAAGTTCATTTGAAAAGCCAAATTTGCAACTAGTCTGCTTTTATGAGATGAATGTCATTGAAATAGGGGGAAATAATTGTGATATCATTTCTTTTGGACTGTGATAATATTTTTGCCCCGCCCAGGGTTCGAACCTGCAACCCAGGCACGTGCCCTGACCGGAATTGAACTGGCGACCTTTCCCTTTGCGGACGATGCCTGACCAACTGAGCCACACCAGTTAGGGCAGGACTGTGGCATTTTTTTTACTACAGTGAACCAGATGCTTGTTCTGGTTCCAAAGATGTAGAATGGATAAAGTAGTTACAGTATGAGATGACTGACAACTATTAGCCAAATAAGTAACTTGTTCTCATTTTGTAAAACAGCAGAGCTATACGTCTCGGATCGAGAGGGAAATGATGCTACAGGTGATGGAACCAAGGAGAAACCTTTTAAAACAGGTCTGAAGGTAGTGTCTCTTCTTGAACAAAAATGACTTTCCGCTTATTAATGACTTAGGTCGATTGTTATGTGACTTGTCAATAATTTATTTCAAGCTCTAGGTTTTGAAGAGAGTTTTCAAAGAAGGGAAAGTAAGGATTGTATACAGATATCTCACTTGAAGGGTATGAGATCTGCATCTAAACACATTTGAATATTTTAAAGGGTGTCTTCTTTTCTTCCTTATTCAGCATTGCGTCTTGGAATTTGTCTCCCCAGTGAGTCAAATGTCCAGTTTCTCAATTCTCGTTGAAATAAAAATCTGCTTCCCTCAGTTACATTGAGCTCATGCCCAGGTTTCTTCCAAAATGACTTGTAAGAGGCCTCCTTGTGAATTTACTGTTAGAATCCTGATGTGATCCTGAGCCTTGAGACTCAGAGACCCAAATTATATCACCAAACCAAGAATGGACATGTTTCTCAAAACACGTGCTCAGTAACTCCTGAGTCTGGAGCTTGAAACCAGATGCTAACTTATTAATATATTCTTATTTCTCAGGGCCTAGAATCCTCACATGAGTTGAGCATATTCTTTCTGAGCAGACTTAAATGGAAAGCTAACCACAGAACAGGGAGGTTTTCAAGAGCATCAACTCAGAACATGAGTGTTAGGTAACTGATTGCATCAGGTTAATGTGTGGGTCGCCAAGACATCCCTCCTCACACAGCCATGGGTTTGCCTGTTGAACTGAAATGTCTGCACCTGCGTGTAAGGAGGTGGTGGATGCTCCGTCCTTGGGCAGCACTAGGAAGGCTCTGCCCTGACACTTTTTTCTGGGTGTCTGGGCCTGGCCAGTCCCGCTTTTGTTAGCTATGTTACAACATTGATTTAGGTTATTACAAAGTGTTCCTGTCTTAGGAGCATTCTCTCCTTTTTTAGGTCATTCTCTGGTTGTGCTTTGGTGTGTCATACTCAGGTCTTACTTTTTAACTCTTATGGGGAAATCTTTCTCTCATTTCTGGGCCCTCGGGGTGAGTTGAGCTCCCCAAAATGACGACATTGTTTAGGTGAACGTTTACAGAATGTCGCTGTTTGCAAATGTGTGCCATTCTGATTGGTGGGATGACAGTTTGGCTCCTTCCATTTCAGTGATGTAGAAGGAAGGGTCAGTAGAGAGTGTCAGGTGTTAAGTGACTTCCTAATCATCTGCCAATATCCATACAAAGTCTAATTGTTAAAAAGATGACCTCTTAGATATTTTTTGGAAGATCCGGGTTTCCTCCTCCTCTGTACCAATCACTGAGTTGGAACCACTGTTAAAACGAGAGGAAAGGCGCTTTTTAAGTTTGGGAACTGGACATTTAGAAAAGGTCACTTCCTGTAAGCTTCAGATCTTGTCGCTGGAGAGAGTAATTCCACACATTTCTTGGTTGGGAGAAATAACTTGGGAGAAAATTTGAAGGAATATTTGAAACAGTTATTAAAACATCTTTTACATATTTTCGACTATCTGGTTTGTTTTTTTTAAATACCAACTACAAAATATTAAATGACACAACACGTGACGTGCCCCAGGGTTAGTGAACAGGGTGTTCTGCACACTGCAATTTTTCAATTTCAGTGAAACTGAGCCCTTTGTGTTCTTAGGCATTATTTTGTTGCTAGAGTTTCAGAATTGACTTACCTGTTTGTTAGCAAGGATTAACCACTTGGGTGTGGTCTGTAATTGGCTTTTGCTATTAGCTCTCTCCTCTGTGGTCAGCATCCCTCCCTCTGGTCCCTACGTCACTTAAAATCCATCGTGTCTAGTACAGAACTTGCTAGAATTATGGCGAAAGGGCCAGAGGGCTGAGCAAAACATTCTTAGTCCTCTAACCGGTCATTCTGTCAACGTGCACTTTTGACTCTCGTTGTCTGTGTGTGTTCTTCTTGGCTCCTGATTATGCCCTAGACGGTTGAGGTTGCCTCATAATTAAGGTGTTATTTTGATCTCAGATATTGTACAACATTAAGGATATTTTCTTTTTCTTTCCCCTCCCTGCAAGGCTTTGATGACAGTGGGAAAAGAACCATTTCCTACCATTTACGTAGATTCACAAAAAGAAAATGAGGTAGGGTGAACCAAACACTTACAGAGTTTTATTTCCTGAATGAACTTTCATCAGAACGTAGAGGCCTGGAGAAATTAAATCTGTTTTTCTCTCTAGCGATGGGATGTTATTTCTAAATCACAGATGAAGAACATTAAGAAAATGTGGCATAGAGAACATATGAAGAGTGAATCCCGAGAAAAGAAGGAGGTGAGTGATGCATTTGCAGCTGTGAACGTTTGAGAGGCTGGAGCACTGCAGACCATGCCAGCCAATTGCTTTATCGTTAAAATCAGGCAGAAGACAATCTGAGGAGAGAGAAGAACCTGGAAGAAGCGAAGAAGATCACCATTAAAAACGATCCGAGTCTTCCAGAGCCAGAGTGTGTAAGTGTGATGCCCACTGGTGCTGTTTCTTTGTCTGCCGACCTGCGCGGGGTTTGTCCCTTTGTGTTGTTATCGGTCTTTCCTTTCCTCTTAGAAGGGAAAGAGAGAAAGAAGGTTTTAGAGTTTTGAGGCTAGTGGTTCTTTTGGAGTTCTTTTTTTTTTTAAGGTTTTATTTATATTTATTTTTAGAGAGAGGGAAGGAAGGGAGAGAAACCTCAGTGCAAAAGGGAAACATTGATCGGTTGCCTCTCATACACACCCCTACCGGGACCAAACCTGCAACCCAGGCGCGTCCCCTGCCAGAAATCAAACCTGTGACCTTTTCCCTTTGCAGGAGGATGCCCAGCCAACTGAGCCACCCTGGTCAGGGCTGGGGTTCATTTTCTTATAAAGTTTAGTGGTTATGTGATGAATGAATTCTGTCTTCGATGAAAGGCTGGCAGACCTAGGTTCCTGCCTGGCTGTGCTGTGTGGTGTCGGTCCACTTCCTCACCATAAAATGAAGAGGCAATTTTTAAAATGTTGATACACACAAAATTTTTGCTTTTATGAAATTGTTTTTTTTTCTCCATTCCTTCTAGAACAGAATGCTGGATGGTGTGCGGGCATGGGTAGATTTCAGATAGTTCTGATTGCTGGTGAATTGTCCTGTTTTCTGTGTTTCCTTAGGGATGAAGCTGTTTTCCTGACTGTATTCACTATCCCCTTTGCTCATCATCTCTCCCCTTCATCCCCTAAACAAAAACCTAGCCAGCCTTTGGTAACTTTGACCCCCCCAGAGTGTCTGGAGGGACTGTGAGGTCAGGGAAAGGGCTCCATGTGGACTTGGCTTGTTGCTATTGTAAATTCATTTACTCATTGATTTTCTATAGTGACATCTGAAATTCTGGGTGATTCTCATTGTTGGTTTTGCAGTAAGAGAAAGAAGACTCAGATTTTTTTTGATCAGTCAGTGTGGTGACATTTTTTGGTTCTGACCTGCAAGAGAGTAACTTTGCACCATTTGTGAATTTTTAACCCTTTGCTATTATCCGTCTGACAACAGTGAAAAAGTTGACATGTTGTAAGTGACACAGCTGGTCAAATGTTGTTTGCTGTCATTTGACAGGTGAAGATTCATGCATTAGAAGGATACAGAGGCCAAAGAGTAAAGGTGTTTGGCTGGGTCCACAGGCTACGTAGACAAGGTAAATGCATAGCTTTCCCTTCCTCTCTTGTATTTTGAAATATCCCTGGTCTTAAATGAAGAGGAATGTAAAAACATTTACTTGGAGGTATTTTGATTTTGGGTGCTAGCTTTTTACAGGAGATGGTGATTTGGATCCTAAACTTGCTCTTATTTAATATGACTATGAAAAGTTTAAATATTATTTAAATGTTATTTAACTATAAGCAGTCACAGTGATCAGAAGGTATCCATAAGTACTTGTCTAATTGAACTTAATTACTTCATGAAAAGCAGGAAGTAGAGAGCCAAATCTGAAACTTATGTATGGCAGTAGTGGTGACACTTACAATTAGTATGTTTGCATTCTCCTTCTCTTTGGGTCGTGACATTTTGCTTTTTCTTTTTATTATCTTATTGCACGTGTCTTATTGTAAATGATCAGCAGATCCTTTGTGAAAAGGAGTGTGACACAAATACAAAAAAGAATGGTTGTGCACAACGGTGTTTTTGCACCCCCCACTGAGAGCACAGCACCATTAGGCACTGCGGGGGCTTCAGCGGCTGATGGGACATAACCCCTTGTCCCATGTCGCTTACTGGCTTGCTTTCCCATGATCGTATGGATCGTGAGGATCACGTCAGATTCGAAGGCACAGCGAAGAAGATAGAAGACCTTACAAATACTTAGTAGTGATGGAACCAGTGGACACTTCAGAGGAAGGGGACCGCCAGGGACGTTTGAACTCTCAGTGTTAACCTTAAGATTGCTTTCCATAGATTAGGAGAAAGTACTTGTTTTTTTAAAGATTTTTTTTAAAAAGATTTTATTTATTTATTTTTAGAGAGAAGGGAAGGGAAGAGAGGGAGAAAGAGAGGGAGAGAAACATCAATGTGTGGTTGCCTCTCGCGTGCCCCCAATTGGGGACCTGGTCCACAACCCAGGCATGTGCCCTGACTGGGAATCGAACCAGCGACCTATGGTTTGCAGGCTGACAGTCAATCCAGTGAGCCACACCAGCCAGGGCAGTCAGTACTAAATTTCTCCTTCTCGCTTTCAGGAAAGAATTTAATGTTCCTGGTGTTGCGGGATGGTACAGGGTATCTTCAGTGTGTCTTGTCGGATGATTTGGTAAATATTTTCTCTTATTTGTGATTGAAAATTTGATTTCTTTCAGTAGGTCTGTTTATTGTTAGTTTGGAGAATTTTAGGATCTGTATACATATTTTAAACTGTTATTATGGAAAACATTGATTTGTTGGGAGGAAAGCCTAGTTGTTTATCCTGTGAAACTTCTCACGGTCTAGATTCGATTGATTGCATCCTGAGGTATCATAAACTGGACATTAGGTCTAATCAGACTTTTGCGGGGGGCATCGCTATTTCATGGGCAAAGCTGTGTTCTTCCAAGTGCATCATTGTGAAGCACATAATTTCTTCTTTTTAATGACTTGTGGTTTCTGGTGTTTATAGCCTGGTCCCTGCATTATAAAGTTCCCTATCACTTTTCTTCTAATGATTTTAGTAAGTATTGATGATCATATTAGCTTAGATCAACTCTGTATTATTAAGTCTGAATTTTAAAGAAAAACATCCAGATATTTTTAAGAGATATGCTAGTGTCATGTATGCCTATGTATGTATGTATGTATGTATGTAAAGAATATATTTACATATATATGTATATTTAGGTATAGATAAATGTGTTATAAAAATAGCTATTCTTAATTAATATCAAAAATTGATGGTCGTCTTCTTATTTTACCAGTTTTGGACCAGAGAACTTGTTTGTAAATGATCCCCTTTGCCTTCTGTACACTAGACAGTTTTAATGTGAATGTGAATAGCTGAGTTTGAACTTGATCTTTTTGTAGTGTCAGTGCTACAACGGAGTAGTCCTGTCCACTGAGAGTAGTGTTGCAGTGTATGGGATGCTGAATCTTACCCCGAAGGGCAAGCAGGTGAGTGGGTTGAGTTTCCCGTTAGGTGAATAGATGTTTGTTTTCCAGTGTCTTTATTTGTACTTTTGGTATTTGGCATGTAAGTACACAAATATGATGCACCTGCTAAATTTAGTATGCCTTTTCCAGTCAGATCCTTCTGTACAGCTCATAAGATATAACAAACTCAGGGATTTCCAGCTTCATAGGATTCCTGAATGTAGGTAGTTTGTTGTGGGCGTGTGAATAATTTTTCAGCTAAGTAGAAATAAAAACTTGACAATCTACCCAAGAAATTCCAGGAAAGAGCAGTAATCTAGATCTGAAAATTTCTGAATAGAACTTGAAAACCTCCTTTTAGAAAAGTTGAATATGACTCTGATATTCAGAAGGATGTTTCTGCCCTAGCCAGCAGGCACATAGACCCTGTGCCAGTCACAGTCACACTGCTGTGGTTTATGTGTGTTGGCTAGGAAGGAAAACAGACGTGGGGCGTGCTAACCAGCAGAGGGAGCCCCAGAGTCTACCCGGCAGACGAGAAATGCTGGTGGAAGAGAGTCAGAGGTCACGTAACAGAACCTGTATTGAGAATGCATCTCTGCTCTAAGTGCCTGGACTGCCCCTGGAGTCACTGTGACGGGAAGTGGAGCGCTCATGGCCATGTCACTTGCTGTCCGGTGTTGGGCACTGAGATAACTATGTACCCCACGAGACATGACTTCTAAAATGAGTTGCTCCTAATGGACTTATCAGGGGGAATGTGAATGTTACTGTACGTCTGTTCCAAAGAGAAACAGCTTTTAGTAAAATCTGTGCATTTAAGGAGTTTTTCAGTTTGAGTACTATGTTATTTTATTTTATTTTTAAGATTTTATTTATTTTTATTTTTAGAGAGAAGGAAAGGGAGGGAGAAAGAGAGGGAGAGAAACATCAATGTGTGGTTGCCTCTCATGTGTCCCCTGCTGGGGACCTGGCCTGCAACCTAGGCATGTGCCCTGACTGGGAATTGAACCTGTGACCCTTTGGTTCTCAGGCCCGCACTCAATCCACTGAGCTACACCAGCCAGGCAGTACTATGTTATTTTAAATTATTGACAAAGGCTAGAAAGATATACCAAAATGTTCATATTTTAGTTTGTGCTTTTTAATTTTTTAAAGACTTCAATGTGTATTTATTCTGAAAGGACTATTAAATACATCAATATAAGAGATTGAACTATTGGATCTGTTAGAAGGGCAAGCATATAGTGATGAGGTTCTTAGAAATATCAGATTACCAGAAGTTTTTGTAGTTGAGTAAAAGCTCGAACTGCTCACCATCGGACAGCCAGTAAGTCAGAGGACAAGGAGCTAGGGAAGTAAGGAAAGCGACTTTATTTGGAGAGCCAGCAAACCAAGGAGATGGTGGACTAGCACCCTGAAGAACAATCTTGAGAAAGTACAGAATTCGGGCGTCTTTTATGTCTTGGTGGGGGGTGGGTGGGATTGAAGTCAGGAGGTGATAAACAATCACTATTTTTTGGAGTGGTGAGCAGGGAGGTTGTTTCAGCAGTTCCGAGACTACAGGTTAGACCCTCTGATGATGGCGTATCCGTGCGCAAGACTAAGCAGGAGATTCTGACTGACATGTTATGGGACTGGGCCGGTTGAGCAAGGCAGAGTCAGAACGACTGATTATCTGACATATAGTAAAATCTTCACTGTAGTAAATTTTTTTTGTTTTCTTTTTTTTCCTTTTCATCCCCCTCGTCCTCTTTTAAAAACTGCAGGCTCCTGGGGGCCATGAGCTGAGCTGTGACTTCTGGGAGCTGATTGGGTTGGCCCCAGCTGGAGGGGCTGATAACCTGATCAACGAGGAGTCTGACGTCGACGTCCAGCTCAACAACAGACACATGATGATCCGGGGAGAAAACATGTCCAAAATCCTGAGAGCACGCTCCGTGGTCACCAGGTGCTTTAGGGACCACTTCTTCGACAGGGGCTACTGTGAGGTGAGTGTGCGCTGGCCACCTTCTGCGGGCGATGCCTTTGCTTTCCTTACGCAGGAATGGGGGGCGCCTGCAACCGGCCTTCACTCTCCACTCCTCTTCGTTTGAACAGGTGACTCCTCCTACGTTAGTGCAGACCCAGGTGGAAGGAGGCGCCACGCTCTTCAAGCTCGACTACTTTGGGGAAGAGGCCTTTTTGACACAGTCCTCTCAGTTGTACCTGGAGACCTGCCTCCCGGCGCTGGGAGACGTTTTTTGTATTGCACAGTCGTACAGGGCAGAACAGTCCAGAACACGAAGGCACCTGGCTGAGTATGCAACGTCTCTTTCTTTTCCTTTTAAGAAGTTCTTAAAGAAAATGTGTCCGGAAAAGCAGTCTTTATGTAGGCAAAGGATGTGTATGTAAACGTGTCGGTGTACTAAGAAGGTGTATGAAGGGCAGTTGCATAAGTTAATTGAAACTGTGTAGGAACTTTTGCCTCTTAGGCCTTAGCTAGCCGAGACCTTCCTTTTACTTTGTCTTGGTCCTTTATGTCTAAAGGAATAAATGAGAATTCACTCTGAGGGGGAAAGGTGTGGGTGTGTGGTTAAGACGAATTGGTGCCGTTGTGGGTGGTTAGCAAGGGTGGAGTTTTACCTTTCTGGACACTTCCCATTGTTCAAGTCCTCGCTCAAGAGAAACTTAGTAGACACGAAGATCAGCTCTGAGCTAGTGTCTCATTCTACAGGTACACTCACGTGGAGGCCGAGTGCCCTTTCCTGACCTTTGAGGAGCTCCTGAACCGACTGGAGGACCTGGTTTGTGATGTGGTAGACAGAGTCTTGAAATCACCTGTGGCGAGCATAGTGTATGACCTCAACCCGGTAGGTCTAGTGTTTTACGGAAATCCAAAATTATGATTCCTTTTGGGAGGCAATGGCGTTTTCAGCCTGTTTTTTTAATAGGTTGAGTGGGTTGGTGAGCTTTGAAATAAGTGGCTAATAATTGCCACTTCTCCAAGCTGCTTCAGAAGCGAACTAACCAAGAATATGCAGATAGTTTCAAACACACACATGCATACACAATGGAAGAAATAAGGTCGTCTGTGGCTTTATTTTTGTTAGGGACAAATTAACTGGACTGCATAGTAAGCAATATAGTGGGCGCTCAATGACTGTTGCATTTCAATAAAAGCAAAATAGCCTTTGAAAATAGCAATCCGTGGATTCACACCAGTGGGTTTGGGGAATAATGAGTTTGCTGGAGTTAGTTCATGCTCTCGTGTATACCACAGAGATTTCCAGTGGGGTGACCACAATAGTCAGGTCCCCTCGTCTCCCCCTCAAATCCGAGCCCAACACAAAGTCTGAAACCTCTTCTATCTAAGACATTCCTTTCAGGGGAATACCTCAAAAGTGAAAGCATTTAAAAATAAAGTATTTTTCTATTTGTGCATTTTTTAAAAATTGCCAATAATTTCATAACACTTTAATGTAGGAGGAAGTTCATACATGTTTTTCATTTTAGGAATGTCCACATTAATTTTTAGTCTGAAATAATATTTTACAATAATACTAAGTAGTTTTTCTTAAAGTGGGAATTTTAGTGTTAATAGTTTCTTTATATACACTGTATTTTTCCTTCTGCTGTAGAACTTCAAGCCCCCCAAACGGCCTTTCAAACGGATGAACTATTCAGATGCTATTGTGTGGCTGAAAGAACACAATATAAAGAAAGAAGATGGAACTTTCTACGAATTTGGAGAGGTATGTGTTCCTCTCTAATCACTGTTTCAAAGGTGGCAGTGTGCTGCAGTGGATGGCTACTTCTGTCTAGCTCACCAGTGTGCAGAGGCGTCTGCTTGCCGTCAAGCAAGTGACAACAGAGGCTTCTCCCTGGGGCTGGCCGAGGGTCCATTGACTTAGTCGTAGACGAAGCCTTAGGACAGCACCCTTCCGAAGTGTTCAGTGAGTGTTAGCAAGCTTTTAGCCTTCACACCTCACCTGTGCATCTCCCGTGATCAGTCATAGACTCTGGTTGTCATTCTCTGGGCTGTCAGGCTGCCTCAGCAGTTGTGACCTGTAAAATTACGTGCAAAAGTTGATGTGTTTGTTTGTTAGTTTGTTTGTTTGTTTGGAGAGAGTATCTGGCTTTTTCAAAAAGGATTCCGCCCCCTGAGTGAGTCAAAATTCCTTCGTGTGGAGGGGATTCAAAGGAGAATATAGCCATTCGTTAGACGTTGGCGAGGTAGCTCCGTCAGTTAGAGTATTGTCTCTGTACTCCAGGGTTGTGGGTTCGATCCCCAGTCAGGGCACACACAAGAAACAACTGATGAGTACATAAGGAAGTGGAAAGCAAATCAGTGTTTCTCTCTCCCCCCTCTCAAAATCAATATATTTTTTTTTTTTTAAAGAAAAGTAAAGAGCCATTGGTTAAAATGCAAAAGCAAGAGAGACCTTGATGGGGAAGGTGGCTTAGTATCCTAGATAAACTGAGCTTGTATCTGTTCTGCCTGGGACCTTGGCATATTGGGATGGCGCTCAAACCAACTGAGCTCCCTGGCCAGGGCAGGAGGGTGGGGCCGTGTAGGCTGTGGACACTATTCTGAGCCCTCTTCCCTGTGCATTTAACCGTTCCTTTACATACGCAAATCCAACTGCTCTACCGGTGAAATGTAACTACTGCTAACTAGACTTTTGTTTTTAGAAGGACTTTATAGAGAGGACAAACAGTAGACTTGACCTGTATAAACTACTCTTACTGCTTCATAAATTCAGATGATGACGCCTACTAGAATTTTGTACTGAAAACTTGAGAACTGTTACTGCCTACTGCTACTCAGCACAGTGTCATGACTGAGTGGAGAGAACAAGCTCTGGAGTGAGAAGGCCCCCCAGGCGGGCTTAGCTCCCACCTCTGTCCTTACTGCTCTATAACTGAAGGCCAGTGGCCCTGCTCTCTGCTTCCTTCTTTCTGCCTTGGAGCTAACATCCCCTTTGCAAAGTTGTGGGGACTCAATGAGCAAAATGCCTGGGAGGGTCCCTGGCTCAGGAAGCCCTAGGAGCAGGTCAGCCCATACACATGAGGGCGCTAGAGTAGAGGGTGGTCTTCAGGCTTTTTGGGATGTGCAGCAAGACTCCTTCCCCCCCCCCCCCCCATTAACCCTTACGCAGAACTCCAGGATGTAAAGCAAATCAAAGCTGAGAGACCAGAGCTCCCCCCTTGCAGCCCAGCTCCTCCCTATACTTGGAGGGCGCAGGGCCCCAGGGAATCGGGCTTGGAAACAGCGGGGCCAGGTGATTGCTAAGCCCCATTTCAGTTCCTGCATTAAACAAATCAATGAGTCTTGTCCAGTTCTTCATCCATTCTTCCTGGGACAGAGTTTCCAGTTTTCACTGGAATTCGTGTGTGCTTTACTGTAGGATGTTTTGAGAGAAACAGATTCATCATCACCTAACAGTTCTTGGCTAACTATTCCAGGTGTGGTTACACTTAAAATTTGACATTGGTTTTTTGTCTTAGGATGGTATCTTACTATCATTGAAGGCATTTCGATTTATTGTAATAGGAAAGAAGTATAGATAGCAGGAGTGTTTAAAGATCGTTGTTATTAGTAACACACGAGATCCATGATGCTCTGGAGAATTCACTGATTAGCTTATGCCTTACGGGACTAAGTGGGCCGTGTTTGCTTCCGAGCTGGATAGACTGGCCTGCTGAAAACATAACTGAGCAGTATCCAGTCGCAGGGATAATGACGTGGGTGATTGTTTTGGTTTGGGGGGGTTATCCTCCAGCAGCGTGGCACGTGAGATATATTATAGAAGGGGGCAGATCTTTTTACAGTGCACGTCATAACTGTGAGTTTTTAATAGATGGTTTGTTTTTGAAAGAACTGTGCCTCCGCCGTGCGTGTGGGTTCTGGTGGTGCACACTCTCCTGTGTGGCATGAGGAAGGTGAAGGGCAGCGACCAGCTGGAAGAGCTGCTTCTGCCTTGTTGCCTTTCGAGCTGTAAATGTTAATGAAGTCTTGTTTAACCTCAGGATATCCCAGAAGCTCCTGAGAGACTGATGACGGACACCATTAATGAGCCCATCTTGCTGTGTCGATTTCCTGTGGAGATCAAGTCCTTCTATATGCAGCGATGTCCCGAGGATTCCCGCCTCACCGAATCTGTCAGTTGTGATTCACATAGTATTGAGGGTTTTTTGTCCTCTGACCGGGTTTAACATGCCTTGCTAAATTACAGAATTTGAATAGTATTCCAGTTTTGCATGATCACAGTACTCCTTTAGCTGTAGGGACCTGATTGTGATTTCCATTCAGGCGCTAGAGCAGTGCCATGACTGGGTAGCCTGGTCGTAACTGCATCTGCCCTTCTTGTTTCCAAAGGTCGATGTGTTGATGCCCAATGTCGGTGAAATTGTGGGAGGCTCGATGCGTATCTGGGATAGTGAGGAAATGCTGGCAGGTTATAAAAGGGAAGGAATTGACCCCACTCCCTACTACTGGTACACAGATCAGGTAAAAACATACGTTTTTTTCATTGTTATGGTTTTGTGTAAAGTGAAATCTAAAAGGAGATAATGCAGGACTTTGGCGTTTGAAGAGCTGTATTCAGCTTCATGGTTGTAAAGGCGTCTCGTGAATATTGCTCATTTTGGTTTTGGCTGACAGTATGTTAACTTCACTTGAAACACTGTTTAACGGCTGCCCTCGCTCATTGCTACTGAGTTTTTAAACATTTGTCATCAGACCTAACCGGTATCTAGTGCTATCTTTCATTTGCCTCTTCTAACCAGAGACGTGGACTTGGCTCAAGAGTTTGAAATCTCCCCTTTCCAAGGTGGCACTTAATCCCTGGTTTATTTTCCATATCCAGTTGTTTCTTCACATGTGTGTAAATTAAGCGTTGACTTCTAAACTACAATAAGCTAACTCATTTCACGGTAGAAAATTTTAAGTATTTTAGAAAAGATTGTAAACTAAGCATAGTCCTCTCTCTTTTAAACAGAGAAAATACGGCACCTGTCCTCATGGAGGGTATGGCTTGGGCTTGGAACGGTTCCTAACCTGGATTCTGAATAGGTATCACATCCGAGACGTGTGCTTATACCCACGCTTTGTCCAGCGCTGCAAGCCGTAACCGTTCCTCCCGAAGCACGACGGCCAGAACGCGGTTCGTGGTTCAGCAGAGCAACAGACTGCTTCGTTACCAAGAACAAAAAGCCAGGATCTTCCCTTTCCATCCCAGGGGGCTATATCTGGTTCTGTTTGCTCTTTCTGTGTTCTGTTCCTGCTGCCGCAAAAAGCGATCCAAACACTGGAACATAGGGTGACACTACGGTTGTCGTTTTAAGAAAAGATATCCATTACAAAAATTTGGGAGAAACGTGGCATATAACTCCGCTGTTATGAATACATTTCAGCATTTTATAGAATTATAGGTTATAATCTTTGTACCATATATACCATATATATATATAATTAAACAGTTTTTAATTACGGTCTAACACATTCCAGTTACTTAAACTTCCTGTCCTTTTAAGTTTAACTGAAATTCTTTAATTAGCATCATTTTATTGTATCAATGAGTTGCACATCTTGGGAAGATTAACACGATGGTGTAAAAATTTGCTAGTATCAAAATAGTATAATTCAACAATGGAAACTGGAATCCAATCAATAGTCTCTTGCATCAATTATTAATCTTTTCTAAATCTGTGTAGCTGCTTATAATTCTGAGGCATACAAATTGATATAAAAGAATTTGTCATTTGAAGAGCAAAATTGTTTTTCAGTACTTCAGTGAACAGTATCCTTCCTAGCATTAATGTAAGCTAAAGGCAGACTAACCTTCCTCCTTTCCTGGTAGCTCCTAAATAAGTGAGAATAAATATGTTCCAAAGAACTTCTTAATGACAACTGTAGGTGACTGAGTCGTCCCCCCTGTGACCTCCAGTCTAGTCAGTGCATCCTCGTTCACTCTCAGCGGACTTACTGAATGGCTTCCTTTCAGATTTGGTTAACGTCTCCTCCAAAGTGCATGTCATGTGGTCTCGGGCTGTATTCCCAGCAATCAATAAATGGACACATGTGAAAACTTGCTGGCTTAATTTTTTTAAAGCTAAACATCTCTGTCTCATATTAGTTCATGTGTTCGCATTTTTTATCTTTTTATTTTTCATGATGTGTGTAATTTTTATGATGTGAAATTAGATATTAAATTTAGGCATGAAAAGGAATGATTTTTAATAATTAGATGGAGGTCCACCCTGGCCCACATAGTTCAGTTGGTTGGAGCATCATCCGGTAGAAGGGTTGTGGATTTGATTCCTGGTCAGTGTACATGCCTAGGTTGCGGGTTCAATCCCTAGTCCAGCTATGTATGTTCCTGCATATACAGAAGGCCACCAACCAATTGATGTTTCCCTCCCGAATCAATGTTTCTTCCTCTCTAAAAGCAATGATGAAATGCCCTTGGATGAGGTATAAAAAAAAAAAAAAATTAGGTGTGGGTCCTCACTACAACATTTTGTAATTCTTTTTGTGTTATTTTTGAACACATTAGATTATATCCTATTTTGCAATTAAGCAAAGTGACAGATGGAAATGGGGCATTTATCATATATTTGGCCTGTGTCATTACATAAAACATACTTGTAAGAATGTAAATGAGCTCTAATTGGATTCCAGTAGGCAATTCATTTGATCCGAATTTAGGTGAGGGGGTTAAATTCAATTATCCTAAATTTTAACTGTGGAAATCAGTTGAGAGTTAAATACTGAGGGAGAGCGTGGGATTAGATGGGGTAAGGAGGTCAAGGTCACAGTGAAGGACTCAGGCTGAGGGACTGAGTCTGCTAAGCAGCAGACCTCACACGGGGCAATCATTCCCTGTGTGATTATGGTGATCCAGTGTCACAGCCTCTTCCCCTGTCCCTGCCGAGTTCCAGCACACAGACTGCTGGTTCTGAGTCCCTGCTCTTGTGGCACTTTCCTCTCACTGAGCTTTTATTTCTCAACCCTTTCCTCCCTGAAAGCTGTTCCTGGTGTGGCCCTTGAAGCTGACGCTCACACCCAAACCCCCTTCATCTTGGGTGCTTGTGTAGCAGACCTCCAAGTTGTAGAGGCAGATGGGAGGCTAATGCTGTAGCAATTCAAGTGACTGTCCTACATCCCACTTCATCCCAGTTTTCTCCATGGTGCTTCTTTCCGTTCATCTGGGTCTCTGTTCTTCCTGTTAGAGGCTTTTCTCAGGTATCAGGTAGTGGTGGGTATCTGCTGAGAATTCCAAATGGGAGCTGAAAGTGCTCAAAGCGCGTGGTAGGAGATGTGTATCTTTCGTCAGCTGGGGTGCCTAGTACCCATGTCCTAATTTTAGGTCTTTCTTCTTGGGCTGGTTGGATTCCAGACCCTTCCCATCTCCTGTCGGGGGCGGAGGAGAAGAGGGCTGGGTCCCTGCACCTTTGGTAAGTTAGCTAGTTCTTTTCAGTGGTTCTCTGCTCTGAGCTGTGCCTGCCACCTTCAATCCGGAGCCCTCTCTCCTCTCCAGGACCCGAACGTCCAGTCTGTCCCTGGGTGGGTGGGGCGCCTGCTGCCACGGGGAAAATCTAGACAACCTGACCACTTCGACAGGCTTTCAACCCATCTCGTTCTAGCATCTCTTTTCTTTCATCCCCAATCCCAGAGCTACTGGTGTTGCAATTCTGAACCATGTAGCGATTCCATCATGTGAATGTGGATGGCTCTTGTCATAGAATGGCCAGCTTCCCACTCAGTTTTCTTGGGTCTGCTAAATCGTGAATATTTATCCGTCTCACTTCCAGCTTCCCAAATGACATTGCTTGATTCACTTCCCCCTCCCCCATAATTTTAAATTGCTGTTTGAAAACACCGTCACCAACAACAAAACCTCTACTGACATTTTAGTGGGGCTTTGGGGAGGGAGTCAAATCATTTATGGTTTGGAATCCTTGTCTTTTACCTTGGCAAAGGTCTTGACTCTGTAGTTGAAGGCAAATCAAAAGGGAGTGGACATAAGCAAAAGGAAAAAAAGTTCAATTATTAGCTGTTAGGAAAGACAGATTAGCAAGGAGAGAGATGAGTTCCTGGAAGATGTTTTGGAAAAAGATGAATGAATGAATGGTTAGCTTCATTCCTTTTGACATAGATGACTCCTAAAACTTCCTGTTGGATAGCTGTACCTGGTCCTCCTGCAGCATGAAACACTCAGGTAAAAACAAAACAATATGAAAACAACAGATTTTAGAAGGAGCACAGCCGTGTTGACACCTTGATTTGGGACTTTGCGACTGGAAAACAATTTCTGTGATTTTAAGCCACCCGATTTGTGGTACATTATTCCGGCAGCCCTGGGAAGCTGCTACAAGTCTCAAATGTGTGCCAGCCCTTGCTGGTCCCTCTGCTGCAAAGCCCCTCCAGAGGGCTTCCCTCGCTCCCCACAGCTCCTGGCTCATGCCACCTTCGCAGAGAGGCCAGGTCCAATTGCACCACCGCGACTAACCGTTCCTGCCTCTCTGCATTCTTTGGCCTCTCTTATTTTTATCCATGGTTCCTAGCCATACTCGACTTTATATTGTATATCCTTTGTTTACTGTCTGCCTTGCCTTCTAGAACGTAAAGGGTCATGAAAGTAGAGACAGTCTAAGTCACGGCTGTGGGCCAGTGCCTACCACGTACCTGGCGTAGGTGGGCTCTCCATGTATACTGTATTTTGTTTCCTAAATGAATGAGCTACTTGAGAGTCTGGTTTACTTTTTAATTGTTTATCCTTTACGTTGACTTGCTCATAGTAGACTCTCAGTAAATATGTGCAGATGCACCTTAATAAACCCCTCGCCACTGGTGGGCTTGCAGGCTCTGCCGGGTTAAGGAGTCAAAAGGCGTGTCACACTGGCCTGGGTTGGGTGGCCTCTTTGCTGTAAAACAATTGTGGGAGCGATTGATCAGATCTCTGAGTAATCATCTGTTCGCCTCGGCCAGCCACTGTGTCTCTTGCCTTGAACACCATCCCCTCTTGCCCGCTGTTTTTCTGATTAAGGAAACAGAATTGAGTAATCTAAATTTAGTTTGTGTAGCTCAGAGGTGCTAATCATGGCACATAATGAATTAAGCAATTCCCCCCACTGCCCTGAAGCACTGAGCTGAGACCAACAAATTCATTTCATCTAGGACCACAGGCTGAACTGGCAGTTCTGTCTGTGACAGGGAAGCACTCTCTTCACTAATGAAGTCACCGGCTCCGGCAAACCTCCCGCCAGGAGGGGGCCGCTTATCTGCGCTGGCCCAGAGGCTGCTTTCGGCCCTCTGTTTGTGAAGAAGCAGTATCTAATTTTGTTACAAATGTGTAAGACCATGAAAAAAATGCATTTATGTAACATGAATATATAAATAAAATGCATATACACATATGAATCTCATATAGTTTTGTAAATGTCTTTAGCCTTTCAAGGGCTTTTCTAGTTTTCTTAGTAAACCCATACTTAGAATTCATGATTTCTGGGTTAAGGCTGTTTCCTAATCAGTTTTGAAAAGAACTGATACAAAGCACATTTTATTGGCTTTTATTTCCTAAGAACATAAAAATGTACTTGTTGGAAAGCTGTTGTATTTGATGTTTGTAAGAAATAAGCCATAGATTAGAAATACCAATTGTTATAATACTTTCTGATGGAAAAAAATTATGAAGTTCTGTTTCCATTTATAACCTCTGAGTCTTTATAAGTGCACAAGGAGGCTTTATTTATTTATGTATTTGGAATTTGTGTAAACCTCTTTCTGCATAAATGATTGATCTACATTGTTGCTTGTATCAGTGCTTATTTCCTTTCTTAATTTTATTTTTCAACAGTTTACATTCAATATTATTTTGTGTTAGTTTCAGGTGTATAGCAAAGTGGTCAGACAATCATATACTTTACAGAGTGTTCCCGTCGATATTTCCAGTACCCACCTGGCATACCCTACATAGTTATTACAATATTATTGATTATATTCCCCATGCTGTACTTTACATCCCCAAGAACCAGGCTGTTATATACATGAGGAATTTTAACTGAGTTTTCTTGTCAGTAACAATGAAAATACAAGATGTGAATAAAATGTATGAAATGGTGCTCATTCATTTTTAAAATGTTATTATTTTGATATATTTAATAAAGCATGTTTTGCCAGCTCCTTCCTTCTTTCTGGGCAGATACAAATTTTACCCCTCCCAGCTGTCGACGATGCGAGACTTGGCACCTTTATGCCTTGTCACTAATCGTCAGCATCAGCCTGGGAGCAGCCAGAAGACCCCTGGTTATCTCCACCCAGCAGGAGGGGGCACAGCACCCAGGCTTGGAGGGGTGACTTATCCAGCGCTCCCAGCGGTCGCTGAGAAGAGCCTTTTAGCCCAGACACCTGAGATCTTTGGCCTTTTCTAGTTCTCTGGACTTGTCTATACTTTTTCCAGCCCAGCACTTCAGAATGTCGAGTGTTTTTTTGTAGTTTACCTAAGAGAAATAGATTTAGGCTTCAGGTAGAGATCACCTTCTTAATGTTTGGCATGAAAGTAGAGTTAGCAAAATGTATATGTAGGAAAGCAGTTTGATGCTTGCAGCAAGTTTTACTGTGTTTTTCAAGAAACATCTCTTGGCCCTGATGGGTGTGGTTCAGTGGGTTGGGTGTCACTGGTTCGATTCCTGATCAGGGCACATGCCTGGGTTGTGGGTCAGGCCCTGGCTGGGGGCTTGCAAACTGATTAATATTTCTCTCCCTCTCTTTTTCCCTCCCTTCCCCTCTCTCAAATAAACAAATAAAAATCTTAAAAAAGAAAGTAACATCTCTTGCTTAGATTTGAAGATATGCAGGTAACATGAAAGGCAATCCCTCTAATGAGACATTTTACATTGGGTTCATAAGCATAGGAGGGCTAACTTCAATAATAAACAAACTAAGTCAATCAAGAGCACAAATTTTAGCTACAGGAAATTGGTTTTCAATCCAATCTAGACTTCATCTTTGTGGACTCTTGTCCATGGCTTGCCCCCTTACTTTGCCCAAATGTTAGAAAGGGCTTCTCTGACCTGTTTTAAATTACAGGAGCCTCCCCTCCCCCGTTTCCCTTATGTTGCTTCATTTTTTGTTCTAATACTTATTAGCACCCAAATAGTACATACTGTAATTATTTGTCTCTTCCCTAACCCTAATGTAAATAAACCCCTTCTGTTCACTGTTGTTTCCCCAGTGCACACAGCAGGTGCTCAGTACTTGTTCAGTGACCGAACGATGCCTGAGACCTTTCTGTGGTAAGGATTGGTCTTGTCCCCCACGATGCACTGAACGTCTGGGCCGGTCAAGGGTGCGGAGGTGTGGGAATCAGGAATGGCTAGAAATGAAGGAGGTGCCTGGGCCCTGCGCGGACACCATTCCTGTAAGAAACGTACTTGCTACCCTGGCTTTCACTTCGCCTAATGCTCTCACGTTAGCAGTGTAATGTTTGCCTTCTGGTCTCACCTGCCAGACTCTGCTACACAGAGACACTACAGAGAAATTGAGTAACTATGTCATTTGTCTCTAGTATAAAATAACTCCTTTTCTTATTCTGAAAACAAAGCAAAACAAAATAAGTTCAGCACAGTTGTGTTGTAATTGGGCAAGCAAACTGGAGAACTTGGCCCAAGTCCATAATATCTAAGTAATAGTGAGGGAAAATATGTAGCACGTCCTTTGCTGAGCTGTGGCTGCGGTTCCTGCCTTAGGCGGGTTGGCACGGGCAACCAGGGCATTCGTCCAGGGCGACCTGGGCTGTGGTGGGACTTTAGTGCACGGATCTGTGGTGGGGGGTTGGGGAGGAGGCCACTAGCGTAGCCAGGGATCACTAGCATAGCTAGGGGCCCCGTCTGACCCTGGGGGCGGTGCTGGGGTGGGGCGGCTCCCTGCGAGGGGCGTGTCTTTACCTGGCCCCGCCCCAAGCCCCAGTAGCGAATGAGTAGGCGCGCCATGGGGTCGCGTACGAGACCACGCTCGAGATAAGGGTTCCCGGGTGTCTTTGGGGGAGCTCAGCGGCTCGGAGCCGTCGGGGCCCCAGCTGAGTGCCCGCCGCCGCAGCAGGAATCCGGGCCCGAGCTGAGGCTGCCCCGGGAATGCTTTCATTCGGCATAAACATGGCTGCGGCCCTGCGAACTGCGGGCGCTTTGCTCCGCGATCGAAGTAAGTAGGGCTGTCGCTGCAGTCGCCGACGCCGGGGTGCCTGCGACGGCGGGGACAGCGGGCAGCCCCTTTCTCCACCCCTCATCCTCGGGCCTGGGGACTTCCGGGAGCGGCGGCTTACTGCCCAGGAAGCTGCGCCTGGTGGGGCGAGGGGCAGAGAAGGGACTGGAAAAGGACCTTTCCCTGGGAGGGTCGAGAGTGGGGACATTGGTCACCTGAGGGCCCTGGGAGGCCGCAGGGAGGGGGCATGCTGTCCCACTGGCCAGCTGGATGGTTGTCAGCAATGGCTGTATTTCTCAGAGTCTTAGTTTTTATCTGCAAAGTCAGAATAACGAGAGGCACAGGGTTGTTGTGAGGATTGCGGAGGGGACGATGTTGTTAAGGGCCTGCCGCGGGGAGGACTGTGATGAAGGCATTGTCCACCGAGCTAAAAAGAGTCAGGAGGCTTTGGGTAAAAGTAAATATGATAAAGATTTACCTAAGGATCTTAGAGTTTGCAAAGGGGAAACACAACTAGGCAATACCCAGAGTGTTCCGAAGGAGAAAGAAGTCCGAGAGTTTTATAGTAAAAGCACTTTTGGGGAAAAAAAGAAAAATCAGTCCTGCATTCTTAGCAGGTGGATTGGCTTAAGATGGGAATCTTCCAGATGTCCATTGCTCTGAATAATGCAACCTTTTCTTCCGGAGGTCATTCTGATGGTTCACAGAAGGTTTGATGTATATCCAGACATTGATACATAAGGGCCTAATGCACATACAGGTATTGACACAGGATTGGGAAGTTCAGAAATTTAAGTTCCCAGGCTAATTAAAGCAAGAATAGAATCGTTTCCTTATGCTTCAGCTTACTTTCTTTTAATAATTTAGCAATTATTAAAAAGGGTTGTTTTTACTTGAAGTCATAGAACCTATTAATGATGTTAAGTGAGGATTCTTACCTCTTGTTAAACCACATGCAGTGTGCTGGGTACTGTTGTTAGGGCTGGACATAGATTTCTTCCCTAATCTTCACAACAGCTCTGCAGGACTGACCTTATCACCCTTTTTCAGATGAGAAAAGTGAGCCGCGGAGTAGCTTGGTGAGATGCCCAAGCAGTGCCACGCAGCTTGTTGGTCCTCTCAGGGGTTTCTGCTCAGATCTGTCTGGCTCCAGGACATCTGCTCTCTACACCGCACAGTGCTACTTGGGCCTTTGGGTTGCTCTTCAGCTGTGGACTGAGTCTTAGTTGGCCCTCTGAATGATCACTTCAAACTCCGTTAGCTAGATGAACTCTGATCTTTTGTTAGGAGACACTCATTGTTTTTCTAGACTCTTCAGATTATCAGGGGAGAGGTGTGTTTTAGAGAAATCTCTGAGAGGTGAGTGTAGTAACTCTAAATCCTGAGCAGACAGGATCCATGATCAGTAACCTCACCCTCTGACAAGTCGTTCAACCTCGGAGAAGAGAATGTTGTAAGCAGAGGGCATTGCACTAGTTCGGCAGCTTGCGTAGCTGCTCCCTGCTGCCAAATTGTTGTAGGTACCAGTTGGAGACTGTCATCTCACCCTCACCCCTTTCTAAGGTTCCCAGGAGGAAATTTTATTTTATTCCCAACTGTCATGTTACAGGGTGCCAAAGTTCTGTTCTTACACTCCATGGGATCTGATGTCATCTCATTCATACAAGGAATTGTAGACGTTGTGGTGTGATTGAGAATCTGGTTAGAGCTCATCATGCAGTTCAGATTGACCGTCTCTAAAATGAGGAGATGTGGGTTGATGTGAAACTTCATTTGAGCAGAACTGAATTTCTTTATGTCAGTCTTGGCACTTCCACTTTGGGTTAGGGTTATTCGGCACAAGCTCATGTAATTGGCTCTGTCAGGAATGGGCACACTATGGATAGCTGGAAATCTAAGTGGCGTGGAGACGCCATTCTCCTGTATTTTGTGGGCATTGTAGGAGATAAATATCAGCAGGTGTCATCCCTGTGCTCTAGACACTTACAAATGAAGCTGATGCCAGCATAAATCACATGTGGCAGATCCTGTGCAGAATGCTTTAGTGATGTATCTGCTATAACCCTCACAAGGATCCCAATAACGATGTGTCATCATCTTACATGGGGGGTGAGGGGCGTGGGAAACTAAGGCTCAGAAATGTTATAGCCCGTTCCCAGTCACATTACTAAGTAAGTGGCAGAACTGGATTCAGAGTCAGATCTGCTGGTCACCAGCCCAAGTTCCTTACTAGGACACTTATGACTCATAGGAGGAAGGAAGGAAACTGACCAGCTGGCTTCAAACCTGCTGGTTTGAGGATACAGACAGAAGATCAAGTGTGCAGGGTGGGGCTGCAACTGAGCATAGCCCATGGACTCCTCAATTCAGGTGGCCTCTCCAGGCCCACCACTAACTCTTGTGGGGCCCAGGGCAAGAGTGCAAATGGAGAACCATATACCCTCTGGGGGACAGCAAGCTAACAAACTGAAATATATTCTGTTTTCCCACACTGATAAATAGACCTTCACAGCAACCTGGAAGGGTGCAATCTCGAACTCTTGAGAGTTCCTGCAGAATGTGGAGGCCCTAGGAGACTTGCCTGTTGACCTACAGGCTTCCCTGCCTCTCTTCCCACTGCCGATGCGTCCACCTGTGTGGACTTTCCAGTTTGTATGCTCAAGGTTCATTCTTGCCCTGAATGGCTTATGCTGGTGGCATGCTCAGCCCTCAAGAGGGTGGATCCAGGAAAGAGGCCTGTGCAGACCCTGGAAGTGGGTGTGGGGCTTCGGGGACAGGGAATTCTGGGTCCCGGGACCCTGGTCAGGAATGCGGGGTTTGGCCCTTAGGGGTCCATGATTCCTTGGCCCTGCAGACTGCATACCCCGTGGGATGGGGTGCAGCCAGGGGGGCACCACAGTGGGCCTCTGAAGGAGAGGCTCCCCCTTGTCAGGGTCCAGGGGCCACACTGGGGCCCTCAGCACTGCTGCTGTGTTGGAAAAGGCATACAGGCCGATGGGAAATCTGTGCGACTGGTGGAGAACTGGCCCGGGTTCTGCTCCTTCAGCCAGTGGCTCTTGCCCTTTCTGCAGGCTTGTCACCTTTCATCTGAGCAGCACGCGGTCATCAGTCACTTTCATAAGGTGCAGTGATTCTCATGAGGCTCCTGTCCAATCTGCGGCTAAGGCAGGGAGAGGAGCTGTGAGGATTCAAAAGAGGCTCCGGGCAGGTCCCCATAAGCCACCCTAGGGGTGCCACCACGTCCCCTCAGAGAGGCCTTAAGCACCCTCACTGCCTGCAGAGAAGTCATGGATGGGGGAGGCAGGGTCTCACCTCTGCTGCAGCATCCCTTTAGAGTTTAAATCTAGGAATTCTGCTCTGAGGACCACTTCAGAAGAAATTGCTTTCCAGCTGGATTTCATGCTCCCACTTTAATTTTGTCACAGTGGTGCCTGGCGGCTCGAGGGCCCATCAGCTGTGGAGGGGCCAGTCGGGTGCAGCTGCCACATCAGCAGCCGCCACAGAAACAGCCCAACGTGCCAGGAGCCCGAAACCTCAAGTCCAGCCGGGGAAGAGGTATGTGTCCAGGCCGAGGTACTAGTGAGGATGTCTCTGTACTGATGCAAGCACCCGTCGGGACAAGCGCCCGGGGGAGGGGCTGGGGAAATCTGGCGTGCAGGGGGTGGGGTGTTCTCGTGGCTCCCTTTCAATAGCTGTTGAACTATTCAACAAGTTTCACCACCCACCCCTACATAGGGCTTTCAGAGTTTTTTAAAATTTTTACAGACTTTTGAATCATTAATTAGTTAACTGATTGATTTTTCCAGCTTTGTTGAGGGACAGCTGACAAATATAAAAACCCCACAGGCTTTTGTTAGAGGACACAGAGTTGACTACAAGCAGTCTGCAATCCGTGTAGGAATTTCGTTCTGGGACACTTCCCACGTCCCACGGCACACGTATGTGTGCTGGAGATGTGTGTGTGAACCTCATGTGATCACACCTGTGACATGTGTGTCCCGTGCAGGCTGAAGAGCCACATGTCTACCGAGAACTCCTGTGGAGGACTCTACCATTGCTCTTCATCTGTTAACGCAGGGACCGTCACTGCAGAGGACACAATATGATTGATAATTTATTGAAGAGATAAAGTACACATTTCACACCTCACCCCAGGGTTTGCGGGTGACCATCGGCAGGCCTGCCGTGGCTGCTGGGCGTCCTGTTCTGTGACAGGAGCCACAGCTGTTCCCAAGTCTTTCTCTGGTAGGGAGGCAGCAGAAGACTGTGAGGACAGTTATTTGAAGTAGTACTAGATGGGGTCCTGCACCCGAGCCCTGAGCACAGTGAAGAAAGCAGCGAGGAGCTATTTAACCCCTTGGTCTCTCTGATAGACCAGGTGTGCTCTGCGAGCTGCATGGCGATGAAAATAAAATAGTCTCGTCGTGTGTTCACTGTTTCCACTGTGTGACCAGGGGCGCACTGATTGAGTGCTTAGTGGGCTGAGGTTTGTAGGGCATAGGCCACTGGGGCGGGGCCCCAGACCCCCTCCTTTCACTGGCTGCCTTCCCCGAAGACTGGCCCCGGCGCAGAGGACAGGACACACTGACACCGGCTCTGTCCTGGTGCACTGAGCAGGGCACCGATCTGCCTTGCCCCTGCGGCCCCTCTCACCTTAGCCATGGTGTGAGGTGCTCTGGGTCCTTAGGGTGTGCGGTGTGACCTGAGGAACCAATGTGATGCGGATCCCTGTGAAAAATTATTTTGTTCTCTTAGTACTTCAGTGGCAGAAGTCAACAATAGAAGTAGCCTTAATATTGAATTAGTAAGATTTAATAAAAATCTTTTAAAAATAGAAATTCTTGATCAAGCATAATGTAGGTGAATGAGGTAGAAATTTAAATTCGCAGACTAAATTTATATAATATCATTAATATGATATTAAATTACTTTACATTGTATTTATACAAAAGAAACGGGTTTATTTTAGGAAATACAGACAGGCAAAAAAAAAAATTAAGGAAAGCAGTAATCTCATCATCCAGTATTTGTCTCTATATCTGTATTTATTAATAGTCACTCAGTATATATGTTTACCAAAATGTGACAATACTGTGCATATTAGTTTTATAACTTCCTCTTTTTATTTAATAATATGTCATCATATAAATATAAACATCATACATTAAAGCATCGCCAGTTCGACTCCCAGTCAGGGCACATGCCTGGGTTGCAGGTGAGGTCCCCAGTAGGGGGTGCACTAGAGGCAACCACACATTGATGTTTCACTCCCTCTCTCTCTCCCTCCCTTCCCCTCTCCCTAAAAATAAATAGATAAAATCTAAAAAGAAATTATATGTTATTTTAATAATGTAAGGGTAGTAAATCATAGTTTATTTATCCGGTCCTATATTATGGGACATGTAGATTATTTCTAGTTTTTAGATATTAGAAAGGATGAAATCGTGAGTGTCTTTGTGGAGTTTCTGGTGCCAGACACCGTGAAGGCATTGTGCTGCCTCATGCTTGGACTAGACTAGAGTCCACAAGACCAGTTGAAACACTCATCTGGACTAGGGGGCAGCTAGCTTGTCTGTAAAGGATAGAGAGCAAATTTTTTAGGCGTTGTGGGCCATTTGGTCTCTTTTGCTGCTCTTTAGCTCTGTTGTTGTCATGTGAGAGCAGCCAGAGATAATACGTAAATAAATGAGCTGTGTTCTAATAAAGCTTTATTCAAAAAACAAGCATGGGGCAGGTTGCCAGTTTGGCGCATGGGTTGTGGTTTGCCACACCCTGCTCTAGAGGCAGCGCAGACCCTCCAGCCAGTCACACCTGCAGGCTGACCACATACTATAGAATAGAATTCTATGTACTGATGAGCTAAGTTTCTGTGAGGTGCCATTCATAGTTTGAAGGGAAGAAACCTCATATTTTGAGAGTCGCAGGATGCAAAAATGGCAAAACGTTGACACCTTTCAAAGTGAGATGTTTTAAATACGTTTTGCTGCATGCACTTTTCCGTCCAAACAAAGGGATGCTCGCAGGCTGTTCAAACCTTGGTCTCAGATGTGCTCTGTCTGGAGGGGCACAGGGACAGAGACCCTCAACTAAAGCTTTGTACTTCATGTTCTGGAAAGGGGGTGTCGGACTAGGGCCTACTAATGCACCGTTTGTTATGCACAACACAGTTTTGAATTAAGTGCGAGTGTATTAGGTATTTTCATCTCTCTCATGGGTTAAATCAACATGCTTTGCAAAACATGGGTGTGCAGGGCAGGGTAACTTCCCATTTAAAGCCGCTCTTGTTCAGAGCTCAGGTGTAGATGAAAACCAGCTCTGAATCCCATTTGCCCATCGATATCCTCTGGGGCTTAGGTAGGTCTCCTAGCCTGGGGTTTCTTAACCACTAATCTGTTAACTGGCAGTGATCCATGGAAAGATGCGCTTAATTTATTGTGAATCACAGATTTTGAAAGTGAAAGACAGTGTCCCAGGAGAACACTGGTGGTCTAAGCAGAAAGATTAGGGGAATATTACAATTTCACAATAAAATGAATCTGGAATTTTCAGGTATCAAGAAAAGAAAACTAAACACCTTTGTTAATTCATCGAAAGGACTTCTGGTCAGAGAGGGTAGAAAAGTTTTAGAACAGTGACATCTTCAGTGTAGTCATGTGGTTTAATAAAGAGGTTAAACCCCGTTTGTCTAACAGAATGGTCTCAACTGAGGGGAGGGGGCATTTTGCCCCCCAGGACATATTTGGCCACATCTGCAGACTATTTTGGTTGTCACCCCTGGGGTGTGGTCTGTGCTACTGCTCTCTAGTAAGTAGAGAGCAGGCATGCTCCTAAACCTCTCCAGGGCCCAGGACGGCCCTCCACGGCCAAGGGTGACCTGGCCCGAAGTGTCAGTAGTGCCGTGGCCTGAGACGATGACGTGAAGAGTTTGGTGAGTCTTTATAATGGGGTGTAAAGGAAAAAATCCCCGACTTCATTGTGATGCAACACTTTCCTTTCCCGGGAATTGGTTCTGACTTTGAAAATTTGGTCTGCAAAGTTAGACTTCCACCTCACTCACCTACAGCACGCTGGATCAAGAAGGAGCTTCCACCTGTACCGATGTGACGCACTCTGCCAAATGTTGTCTACGGTTGTTTATCATTGGCAAATAAAGTGTCATCATAGTATCATTAGTTTTAGAACGCATCAAGGACAGTCTTCCCAACAAGAGCCGTCCCAGCAGGGAGGGTTTGGTCGCGGCAGCAGCCCGCAGTGGTCTGACGTAGGAGGTTTAGAAGGTGCATTCGTGATATTGGTGTTTTAGATAAACCTCAGACCAGGTATTGCTCAGCTGCTTTGTCAAGAGTGGCTGGAGAGTAGATCCACACAGCGGAATATTCTTCAGCCTCAAAAGGAAAGAAGTATTGGCTTTTGCTGCAACACAGATGAATCTTAAAAATGTGATGCTGAGCGCAAGAAGCCAGACACAAAAGGTCACATACTGTATGATTCTGTTTCTGTGAAATGTCCTAAACAGACCACAGTCCCAGAAAGTAGATTAGTGGTTGCTGGGCATGGGGGGGTGGGAGGAGGGAAATGGGGAGCGGTTCTAACGGGTACGAGTTTTCTTTCTGGGGTGATGAAAATGTTCCAGAATTAGATAATTTGTGATGGTCACGTAACCTTGCGAATATATTAAAAACCACTGACCTGTATGGTTTAAAATGGCAAGTTTTGTAGTCTGTGACTTATATCTAAATTTTTTTTAATGAAAAAAGAATGGAAGATACACTCTGGTGTTTCCTTTAGTTTACCCACGTGCAGGCTCTTGTACGGTCATCACGTGGCTACCCGTTCACGAGGACACACAGGCCTCCAGTCCAAGGTCCCGTCCCAGGCTCTGACTTCATAGTTCCCAGTCTCTGGTCACGGTCTTTCGGAGGCTCCCAGAAGCCCTTGTGTGGCACTGGATCCTGTTCTGGTTTCACCTGGCCCCTGGCAGGGGTAGGAATAGAGAATTCTTCCTGGCCTGGCTCACTTTGGACTGTGTGGGCTCCAGACTTGCTCTGAATTTTAGAAGTCTACATTTTGCCTAGGCCTTTTGTTTTTTGATTTCTCAGATGTTGCTTGACTTAAAACTTTTATTCCAGAGTTTTGTTTTCTTTTTTGCTTTTTCTTTCTCATTCAGTGCTTAATTCTTTACCCTGAAACTGCTTTGAGTAAGTTAGACAGTTCCTTAAAGGAATTACCTAAGGGAGTAAAGATAGGTGCTGGGTTAGGAAGCAGGGTAGCAAGAAATAATTTAAGTCAGTAATAATTTAATTTGATAATCAAATAAAGAGGAAGGTAAGACGAGAGCTGGTGGGACAAGGACCTGGAATACAGTTATAGGGAAACCCAAGACTTCTCTGCATAGAAAAGAACTCACTGTGCTAAGTGACTAAGTACATCATCCATTTAATTCTCAAAACAACCGTTAGAGGCAGGTAGTAGTCTCTCTGTTTTACAGATGAAGAGACTGAAGTTTGGAGAGGTCAAGTAACCTGTGTATTCATAAGGCTTTCACGTCACCAGGTGCTTCTGCCTCAGGACGGCTTTAGGTCCATACCTTGACCCTCAATCCCCAAAGAGTGGGATCTTTGTTCAGGGCTGCCAGGTTAACAGAGAGACATTTTGAGGCCAGGGAAGACCCCTGCCAAGGATGGAGCTGCGTGACGAAGGTCAGAGTCTGAGCTGGGACCGCAGGGACCTGGAGGCCTCATGAGTTCCCTAGCAGGTAGCCACGGGGTGGCAGCAAACCAGTCTGTAGGTTTCCCCTTCGCATAGAACAGACTCGAGGAGGGTTTGCTAGCCAAAACCAAGACGTGCCGCAGAGGAAAACGAAACGCGTTCCAAACCGACCGTTGCGCTTTATCTCATGTAGGAAGCCGAGAACTGGAATACTGATGCTCAACATGGGAGGCCCGGAAACCCTGGGAGACGTGCACGACTTCCTTCTGAGGCTCTTCTTGGACCAAGATCTAATGAGGCTTCCTATCCAAAAGTACGACGCCTGTGAACGCCCGTCTTTACTCATGACTTGTCCAGTGCATTTTGCCTTAATGTATCTCAGTTCTGCAGTTTCAAAAGATAGGCGGTTCACTGCATATCTGGTAGTGGCTAGAGCAGCATTATGATTTTCTGTTGGACGTAAGAAGAGCACAATACTAGGAGAGCTGCCGGAGAGACGGCGAGTCAGTGCGTGTTCTGCTCGGGCCCTCCCCTCCCACAGCACTCAAAACCGCAGTTGTCCTGACCCGGCTGTGGTGCCTTTGAAGGTCCATAGAGACGTATTTGTACTTGGCACTTAACAGCTGGTCGACACTCAGTTTGTGCTGTGAATATAAAATTTATACTTGGCGCATAATCAAATGCCAGCAGGACGTAAGTGTTTATAGTGAAAAGCAAGCATCGTCCTTACCTTGGACTGCAGCCTCCCAGTCGCCCACCCCGGAGGTGAGCATTGGCACACCCACCGACAGTCCGTGCACACCCAGGCACAGCTGTGTATACACACATATATCCACCCCCTCCCCGTTTTTACACAAATGCAAATGTGGCCGTGTACATTCTTGGGTACTCTATGATTTGTTTCAAATTTATTGTACCTTGGAGATTGTTCCATAACAGATTCTGTAGATCTGGCTCGATTTTTTTCATGACTAAAGAATTACACTGTACGATGTACCTTGGTTTATTTTACCAGCACCTCCCTGATGGACATTTAGGCTGGGTCATTGTTACGTGAACATTCTCACACCTGCACCTTTGCTCCTATGTGCAAGTATAGCTACAGGGTTAATAAGACATCACATGCTTCCTAATGTCTTATAGGTCCCAGCTGCTGCCAGGGGCAGGATCGAAAGGTGTTAAGATCGGAGCTAGCACACGTCTCTGTCCACTTGTTCGGGGTCCTGAATCGTCAGGGTGCTAGAACAGCTTCTAGGGCAGGGGTCGCTACCTCTCCAAGGGTGTCTAGTTTTCTCTCTAATTGAGGCCAAGAGAGCCGGCCTTTGTCAGTGACCTGAAGGTGCTGTTCTTACACGCTTGATCTTGTTAGGCTCTTCTTAAAATTTTGCTTATCTTTTTCTTACTGAGTAGAAAATGTTTCTGAGGTTGCTGAAGTGGAATAAAATCCACTGACCTACATGTTAAATGATTTAGTAAGCTGGCACCCATCATCGCGAAACGCCGGACCCCCAAAATCCAGGAGCAGTACCGCAGGATTGGAGGCGGGTCCCCTATCAAGATGTGGACATCCAAGCAAGGGGAAGGCATGGTGAAGCTGCTGGATGAGATGTCCCCGCACACAGGTAGCGTGCTGCCCAATTCACATCTCATGGGGTTTGATCTTTCCAAGTAGCCACGTAGTTCACGGCACTTCCAGGGGCCACATGCAATTCTGGGTCCCAGCAGCTCTCAATTTGTGGAGGTTTCCAGGTGATGCACGGTCATTTAGTTTTTGAGGAGTTTTCCTTCGTCCTTGGCTGCATACCCTTTTCTGTCACTTCCTTATGTTACAAATAAAGAAGCTAAAGATTTGGAACATTCATTTCAAACAGCAGTTTGAGGCGTGTGTTAAGCCGGATTATAAGGAAAAGACTATATGCCCTGAATAACAGATGCACATGTCCTTGCCCTGGAAGGAAATCTTGGGGGAACGGACTGAGGCTGCTGCTGTTGCCTTTTCTTTCGGTGCGGGGAGCTAGTTATTCGATCAACATTTAGACCCAGATTACTTAGTTGTCGCTGCAGCCACGAGTCTGGGCAGCTTTCAGCAACTGCTTTGAGCTTCCGGCCCTGCCACCGTTGTGAGGCATCTGTGTGCCTCGTTGGACGTGGCACCAAAAAGATTGCACCCCTCTGGCAACTGTCCTCTGGACACCTCTGACTCGGAAAAATAGTGTGCAGGACAACACGCTGGTTACACGAGTGAAGCCTGAGTGCCATGTTTGGTTGCCTCCGAGACGCCACCGATTGTAGGACACGCCCCTGTTTTCATGTAACAGTGAGCTACACGCACACAAAAAACCTCTGCTGGTCAATTTAAAAAGAACTTTTAAGATTTACTTTAGGGGAAGAGAGGAAGGAGAAGAATCTGTCATTGGTTGATACCTGTATGTGCCCTGACCAGCGATTGAACCTGCAATCGTGGCATAAAGACGAGGCTCTAACCACCTGAGCTACCTGGCCAGGGCCTCTGCGAGTTAATGTTAAGACAGTGTCTAGTGTAGATACAGACCAATATGAGAAATGTTAAAACTGAAATGGGCATCTTAGGCCATGTGAAATACATTAACTGCAGATACATTTTAGAGCTTCGGAAACAGGACAGGAGCATGACACAGTGGGGACCCCCAAGGAGAGCAGCCCCACCAGAAGGCGGGATCCCCGCCTATCAGTTGCATCGCACACAGACAGGGACAAAGGGCTGGAGCCCTCGGCTGGTCATCTCACTTGGAAAATTGCTCAATTGAGTCCCTGACTATTAGGTTTGCTTCCTGCCCTTCCTGGTGGCTCAGGGGCGTTTCTCGTGCAGCTCAGCCTCACGTGCCACAATGTAGCTTTTAAAAGGTTGTGTGGGGGAAACATGGCTGATCTCTGCTCACACCTGCAAGACAGAGAATGAACTCTGTAATCATAACAGGCTGTCGTGATAAAAGGTTTGCTACGAGTCGGACCTGCAGTTGCTCTGCTGTCTTCAGTGGAAAAAGGAGGTGGAAAGATGGCATTTTTTTCTGTTGACATGTAGTGTGCCTGTCCCCATAAAGGGCCCTAGTAGGGTTGTCAGACGTGAAAAAGGAGTGGAGAGAGGACATCCTTCTCGCCTCTTCCACTCCATGGTGAGGCTGCTGGGTTGTCCCCACCGGACAGGCCAGCAGGGATCTCCACCTCCCAGGTTGGCCTGGAAAGAGTCCCGTGGAACGAGATTTCCCCACTCCAGGCTGTATCCCACTGAGCCTCATCTCGAAAGTGGCAATGATATCAGAACCCAAGCCCTAGGGTCATTGTGACTATTAAATAGGGTGGTCCCGAAAGGCATTGGCGCAGTGCATGGTACAGGACACCATTTCAGTCAATGGGGGCTTTGATTATTATTGTCTTGGGCACAGGGTTCATGATCTGACATAAATGGAAAGCACTGTGCTCTATATTCTGTATCTCACGCGTCTTTCTCAGAGTCAGGTACAAACCAGACACCTGAACTATTATGCATGCTGAGTTCATGGGCTGGAAATTAATGAAGTTGTCCTGTTTAAAAATCCAATTTCTCTGCTGCTTTTTTCCATTTTCCTAGTTCTCACCAAAACGTGTTCACCAGGCAGCCACTCTGAGGGTAGACTAGGCTAGGCCAGTGAGTCAAGTATTTTGGTCTTGCTCTGGCAGATGTGGTGCCCGCCAGATGTGGTGCTGTTAGCGTCCAGGAGGCCCCTGCCCGTCCCACACCCCTGGACAGCCAGCTGCAGTGTGCAGCCCATCCCAGCAGGGAACCTTCCCGAACCTTGTTATTTGCTCAGGAAAAGCCCGGTCGCAGATAGTGCATTGTCATCTTTCTGAGTGTGTTTTTGCAGGTGCTCTTCAACTGAACAGTTTAGCAAGCCTTATCTGTTGTTCCCAGAGTGTTTTACTCGCTCGCACTTCCAAATGCGGTCACCACCCTGCCTTTATCTGCAAGGGCAGCCTCTCCACCTCTGTTAGTCTGCAGCATTGAGGAACTCCCAGACGCCAGGCATTTAGTCTGCCACTTTTCAAAGGTGGAGGGAAAACGTGAGAAGCCGGTGCACCTGCAGCACTGGGGGTCCTACTATGTCAATCTGATAATCGTACTGGCTCAAAATAGACTAGAAAGCCAGCGCTGCTTCAGCAGCACCTTGGCTCGCCAAGCGCTCCTTAAACATGGACTTGACGATATGGTGGTGGCAGTTCAGGGTGAGCCACATAATCTTTGAACAATTGTCATTTGGAGTTTGCACCCACGGTCATTTCCTCTGGTGTTTTAACTGCAGTTTACCGTATTTTATGCAAGGGGACATAAGTTTGGTGGCTTAGGAGGGACAGACAGCTGAACATGATTTTGTTTATACCCTTTCCTCCATGTCTTTGTGGCCCCCAACCAGAAGTTGCTGAACTCGACCGTCCTTCCCACATGCAGACTTGTCTCCTTTCCACATTCTGCTCCCGTCCTTGGTAACACGTTCTGTTGCTTCAGGGTTTCCTGGGTCACGTTATTGAGGACTGTTTTGTGCATATGACTGTGAATCTCTCTGTATAAGCAATAAATGTGCTTATCTTTTTCCTTCACTTTAACCCAGATGTTTCTTGTGTGGCAGGTTAGTGTTATATTCTTAGGTGCAGCCCCTGCTGATGGTCAGACAGGGACATTATCTTGGGTCATTTACTGTGACTTAATGTTTATGTACTGTATTTCTGTATCATCCCTGAGTATGTTAGGTGTAATCCTATGAAAAGACAAGAAAATAAGACTGGGTAACTTTAGGAAACTTGAGTTTCATGATTTTCTACATGCCAAAGAATTATGTACTTGTATATGCTTTTAAAATGCAAGGAAAAAACCCTGGCTGGTGTGGCTCAGTTGGCTAGAGCATTGTCCCCAAAGGTTGTAGGGTCGATCCCCAGTCGGGACACATACAGGAGGCAACCAGTCGATGTTTCTGTCTTACACTGATGTTTCTGTCTCTCTGGCCCCGCCTTCTCTCTCTGAAATCAATAAACATATTAAAAGTAATAAAAATAAAATGCAGGGGGAGAAAGATGCAGGAGGACACAGGAGCAGACAGAGGGAAGACTGGTAAAGCCTTGTGGGCGGGAGCCCGGACACAGCTGACACGGGTCCTTTAGGTACCAAGAACAATCATTTAAAATCCCACTTGGTGCCTCCAACTGAAGCATCGTTGTTGGGTGTTTTTCATGTATTAAACGAGAAGAGTCATTTCAGTCCTTTGTTGTTGATGAACTTGCATCGAGCATCCCAGAGCTGTTGTATAAACTAGGGGACCTGGGGCCTGAGGGCACAGGAGAAGGGCACTTGGGTGGTGGACACAGGTGGGTGGGGAAGGAAGGACCATGGGCTCTGGGATGGGCAGAGCCACGTTATAATTCCAGCTCAGCCGTCTGCTAGGTGTGACTTTGGGCAGGTTCATTAAGTGTGGAGGGTCTCAGTTTCCCGATCTGAAAAGTGGGGTTTAACCAAGAGGGACTAAACAGCCAAGTGTCTACCATGGTGTCTGGCACGTGAGAGGAGGTTCCCAGTTCTTTTCCCCGCTTCTCGTGAGTCTCTCTTCTCAGTAAAGAGCAGAGAACGAGGCACAGAAGCTTGAGTTTTAAAAACCACTGTGCTGAGTAAAGGCGGGTGTATGTGAGCGGGGAGGTCGGTCCCGGACAATGGTGATTAAAAGTCCATGTACGAGCTGATGACTGGATACAGTCCAGGGAATGGTCTCAACACCGTACGGAATTAGGTGAACTGTTCTTTGTTCTGGACCTTGTGTTACATTGGGCCACTCAGAGGAATCTATATAAAGATTAATCCTTTCTCCTTTCCACACATGCTCCCTCATAGCCCCGCACAAATACTACATTGGATTTCGGTACGTCCACCCTTTAACAGAAGAAGCAATTGAAGAGATGGAGAGAGATGGGCTGGAGAGGGCTATTGCTTTCACGCAGTACCCGCAGTACAGCTGCTCTACCACAGGTAAGGGCTTCGCTCTGCAGCGGAGGGTGGAGAGGACCCTGGCAGAAGTGACCAGGGAAGCTGAGCGCAGAGGGAAAGCGTAAGTCCTCTGTGATTTGAATGGCAAACCCAGCCTGTCTGCTTTACCCTCGAGACTGCAGGTCAGTCCACTTGAAATCCCGTGGTTCGTCTGTCCCTTGAGTGATTGGCCAGTCTGCTGAGATGACAAGTGGTGGTGGAAGACGGGGGCTGCTCGTGTTCAGGGCCTTCACGCAATTGTATAATGCAGGGATTTTCCACCAGCGGGCTTCGAGAATTCCTAAAAGATGCAGAACCTGACTGTTTAGTCAGGGCCACCGACCTCTTTTCCTTTAGATGGTCAAATAAAAAAATGCCAACAGCCAACCCGACAATAGCCTTCTGGAGTGAACGAATCCAAGTTTTACCTGTCAGATCGGCAAAAAAATGCAATATATTTTTCAGTGTGCTACAGAATTTTAGCAATTAGTTTATGTGTGCCATGAGATGAAAAAGGTTAAAAACCGTGGGTACAATGGGTCAAGAATGAACCTTAAAAATAGGTTGTGTAATAAACCTATTTTTATGGCTCCCTGGTGTTCTTATTAATATAGCAAAGGTGATCACTGTTTGCATTTTGAAAGCAGAGGTGCCCACATAACATTGGAAATACTTCTATTTTTTTTTTGTTATACCTCACTTATGGGTTGGTTACTAATTAAACCAAAACCCAGTTTGAGGTTCCCTCTGCAAACATAGTACTCTAGATTTGGGGAAATATTACCGTGTGTAATTTCCTACATACTTAACTGGAGCAGGAGAATAACCTATGTTTGCCAACCCCTGTCTCATCGATGGTAGGTGAAGCTTCTATGGTCCCCCCCCAAGTACCTGTGTTTGTAGTCTGTTTCAGGGATTGGGGTCAGCACATTGTTGCTCCCAAGTTACTTTTGGATATTAGTGTATGTTATTTCTATAACTGTGCAGAGCAACAAAAGGCGGCTGGGGGACACCTGCAGAGCCTGCTGTGCCCAGGGGACCCAGGAAAATGCCTGAGTCCTCAGGCACCCGCAAGAGTCTGAATTGTGATTTCTTTTGGAAATGTACCTCTAACACTTCAAAGTGTCTGGTACTATGTTGTTGGACAATGAGTCAGATTTTATACATTTGCACTTTTTTTCCCAAATTTTTGAGTATATAATTTTTGTATGAAAATTATTATTTTTATATATATGATTTATATATTTTTATATAATAATTTTTATATATAATCCATGTATAATGTGCACAAACGTGGGTGTGCATTGTACACAGCAAAATGCAGTCGACTTGTGCCTTGCTTTAAAAAATATGTCTACACGTGTAAATGTCTGCTCTTACAATTACACAGCTTGGGAAGATTGTCACTTACATGGCAGAGGACTGATTCTGGGTCTTATCTTATGGCTGGCTCTGTCCATGTGTCTGAAATGCCAGTGTCTGTGCAGCTCTTGCCCAGCACACGTCACGTGCAAGGAAAGGCACGTGTTCCCCGCAGGGTCGGGAGAGCCTCTGGGAAGCACAGCCGCTCTCTGAGCTCCCCGAGTGTCGAGTGTGGGCTGCGCGTTTCCGACACGCGTCGTGGCAGAGCCAGTGTACTCTGGGTATCGGTCACCAGCGACTGCTTTAGTTGTGTTTTCCTCTTAATTACTTCCAGTAGTTCATGGGAGGTTTCCGAGTGACCCAGCACAGCTAATGTGGCTTCCGGAAGTCCTTTTGCACATCTGAAAATGATGCTCACCTGTAAATATGTGGTGACTGTTTCTAATTTCTGGAGAGATTGTTTGTGAATCTGGAATGGACTCAGTTTGGGTTCCTCTCATTCACTGTACTCTACTCACCAAAGTGGAACTCATTTATTTTCTGAAAGTTGAGTCTTAGCCTCAGGGCACTGCTTTGATTGACATGTGGCTCTTTCCTAACTAGCCCCTTAAGTTGGAAACCCAACTGACTAGTAGTTCTCACAGTGAGAGAAACCAGTGGATTGGTGTGGGGAAGTGTGCAGTGCCTGGGGACGTTTGCTGTGCGTGAAGACTAAGGACGGGACCCTGTGTTCAGACCCGTCTCACAGCATCAAGGCTGGGCCCCGGTTCCAGCTCCCCTAGGCCAGGGTCACAGTGCACTGGGTTGGGACCATTTACTTTTCTTTAGGCTTAAAAATTTCATGGTTTCCATCTCTTGCATAGAAATACAAGTTTTGTTAGATTATCTGTAAGGTTTTGATGTCCATTTAACTTATTTTAGGGAATGATGATAATTTTGTAAAAGCGGATAAAAACAGAGCATGTTCATAGAAACCTGAATAAGCTGCTGTGTTTATGAACAAGCCACTAAAAAGGATGGTTAGAAAGCTTTTATTATAAAGTGGGAAATAATTCATCTCATAATATTAACTAAAAATGCTCAGAGAACTCAGGATGCAAAATTGCATATATGCTAAAATTACAACTTTGCAAAACAAGACACCTAAAAATCACGGACAATTGCACAGAACGATGCTAGAATAAAACAATGACTGTATTACTTAGTAGAGTAAGGGGGCCAGTTTCTTTTTCTCCCCCGCCCCCACACATTCTGTGATGGAGTTGGTTACCTTCATCACGGAGGGTGGGGGGGGAAAATTTCAGCATGCTTTTAATTGTAACACTTGGTCCCTGCAAGTAACGACCGCTTATATTTCATAAATCTACCGTGACCATGTTTCTCACTAGAAATGACCTCAGTAATCTTGGAAAGGCTGTTGAAATTGATTGCTTTTTAGGGATCTTCGTTTGCAGCGTGGTTAGATCTATATGCATTTTCTGGTAGTGCAGCGATTGTAATTAGACCGACTCAGTGTAGAAGCAGCTGCTTCTTTTGAACTTGCCACGACCGCCCTTACTAGTCTTGTTTTTATTTTCACCGCAGTCAATATGCAGGTGCTAAGTGGCCCCCTGTATGTTTCAGGCAGCAGTTTAAACGCCATTTACAGATACTACAATGGAGTGGGGAGGAAGCCCGGGATGAAGTGGAGCACGATTGACAGGTGGCCCACGCACCCCCTCCTCATTCAGGTAAGCCCGCAGCCCCTGCCCCCAGCTGCGGGTGTGGGCAGGTTCTTGCGCCTGCCTCTGAGCCTCGCCTTTCTCTTGCTTAAATTATGTGCTGGGGATTTAAAAAAAGGGGGGAGGTTAGAGTCTTGATTAATTATGACAAGTGAAGGTAAATTGAAAGACTAAAGGTTAGACTCCTTTCCTTTCTTCAGGTTGATACTATCAGTCACAAACCATAGCAGGATCACACTTTGAGTGTTCAGTTTCCCAGGGGCCGGAAGAACATCAAAGGCTGTGCAGGGTGTTTCTGCTAACGTGCATTCATAGACTGAATGACTGATGGATACATCCTCTGCTTTCTAAATCCTTGAAAGTGTCAAAAGTTTTTAAAACTTAAAGGTAATATATCTACATGTTCTGAGACGTAAAAATAAATTTAACATTTCAGTTGAGAAAGTTTCATATATTAGAAGAAATTTCAAGATTCTTCTACATAGTTACATTTATATTAATAGATGCTTGATATTAGGAGAATCTGTGAAAACTACAATTCTAAAGCCAATGGTTTTTTTTAGAGATTTTCTTTATTTGCTTTTAGAGAGAGGGGAAGGGAGGGAGAAAGAGAGGGGGAGAAACATTGATGTGAGAGACAAAACTTCAATCAGTTGCCTCTTACACGTGCCCCAGCTGGGGACCAGGCCTGCAACCCAGGCATGTGCTCTGACAGGGAATCGAACCAGTGACCTTTCGCTTTGCGGGAGGTTGCTCAACCAGCTGGGCCACACTGGCCAGGGCACCAATGGCTTTGTTTTTGTTTTCAATTTTATTTTTCAGTTGCAGCTTATATTTAACATTATTTTATATTAGTTTCAGGTGTACAGCGTAGTAGTTAGGCACTCATACACCTGACACAGCGGTCTCCCCAGTATTCCAAGTAGCCACTGGCAGGTCTGTGCTACCACACGTCAGCGCCGACCTGCAACACCCATCACTTCCCGTCCAGGCCAAGAGCATGTTGTTACAATACCATTGATACAGTCCTGTGCTGCGCTTTACATCCCTGGGGCTGTTCTGTGACTGCCAGTGTGTATTGTTCACCCCTTCCCTTGTCCTCAGCCTTCCCCTCTCGCCACCGTCAGTCTGTTCTTCTGTGTCTGTGAGTCAGTTTCTGTTTCGTTTGTTCATTTTGTTCGTTAGATTCCACATATAAGTGAAATCATAAGGCATTTGTCTTTCTCTGCCTGACCTATTTCATTTAGCATAATACCCCTTAGGTCCATCCATGCGGTCGCAAATGGTAAGATAGCTTTCATTAGCTTTTATTATAACCTATTTTTCCCTTTGAATAAGAGTGCTCTTGGTAACTGCCCTAAATCATACAAATATAGTTCTTTTCAGTTGGTGGGAGTTTCTGCGTTAAGTTGAGATAGAAATGGTAGGTGATTCAGATTTCATCCAGTTTAGGTTTCATTCCTTGGACATTTCCCTGTCTGCCGAAATACCACCATAACACTTTCTGAGAGCCTGGAGTCACCTACAGTGTAGACCACTAGATGGTGCTAGACGTCGTTGAAAGCCACCAGCTCTCCCCTGTGCAGACCGTGTTCTTGGGTGTGTAGGTGATGTCAAGGGTTAACCCTTAGGTGGAAATCCAGTTTCAAGTAAGAAGTGAAAAGTAGGCGCCTTCCCCTAGGGATGCGCGTGGTTTGGGTCTGGATGTCCCCACCCACTCTTTTGTTCTGGGCCTGGGCCCAGTCAGCAGCACCTGAAGCCCGGGCCTGCCAACGACTCTTTTGCTCTTGGCCTGGACTGGAAGCGAGGGGTGTTTCAGGTCAGCGCTGACATGTGGTAGCACAGAACTGCGGGTCTGCGCAGCATCTGCCTGCCCTGATCCAGTGAGTAATTAGATTTGCATTAAAATTCAGCCATTTGAAAAGGGGGGAAGCAGAAAGATGGAAAGGTCTCTTAACTGAGGAAGTCTCCGTTCATAAAATGAAAGGGAATTTTAGAGGCATTTATCTGCCCTCCTAGACGGTGTGATTGAAGGCTCTGAGAGCTGCCTGCCTCTTTCATTCTGCTGAGGGATTGCGCGTGGAAAATACCACAGATGGGTTTTAGATGATTGAAGTAGCACTTGGACTTGCCCACGGCGCCTCAGTTTTGACAATGGCTCGGAGTCTGTTGTAAGCCATGACATACTGTGTTTGTGCTTGCAGGTTTACAAGACGAGAAAAGGAAAAATACAAAAAATTTTGGGAAACAAAAATTTATGCATAAATTTTATTTTTAATCTTATGTAGGTTATACGAGAAGGTGATTTGATATCTAGCAGAAATAGGTAAACAAAAACCTAAACCCTAAACTGAACTAAAACTAAAAATATAATTAAAAACCAGAACTGTGATTTGAGAGAGAGAGAGAGAGAGGAAGAGAGTGAGAGAGACATTGATTTGTTGTTCCACTTATTGATGCATCCATGGGTTGATTCCTGTACGTGCCCTGACCGGGATTTAACCTGCAACCTCGGTGTATTGGGAAGTCACTCCAACCAACGGAGCTGCCTGGCCAGGGCTAAAACTATGAATATTTTAAGTCGACATCCCTACTTATTACAGGAGGTAATTACTTAAAGCAGTCATTTCACTGCTGTTACCTAGCTGTTGGAATAATGGGAGTGAATGGATGTCCCAGGCTCCTATGTGAACTTTGCAGCAGGCCTCCGCATCTGGGCTTTGGTCCAAAACAACCCTTTCTGAGCGTCCGTAGTTTCCAAACACTGCAAAGACTACCAGAAAACACTGTTTTTGTTTGTATCTCGTCCTCCCACATCCTGTAAGTAAATGAGAAATTTTGAAAAGGGAACTCGTTCTCTAGGTACCATTTTGTGCCTTAGGGCATTCACCGAACTTTGAGGGCTCTGGAAAGATTAACGCCGTCTCAGTATTTATTGGGGAATAACTTGCTCACCCTAAACTGGTATAAATCCAAATACCAACAAGTGTAAGTTTACATGGTTCTGGTAAATTGTCCTTTATAATGATATTTTTTCGTTACAATGTTTTAAAAACCTTTTTATCTGGAAATAATTTCAAACATGCAGAAAAGTTACAAGACTAAGACTAATATAAGGAACTTTCATCTACTCTTTATCTAGATTCACGTATTGTTAATAACACGTATGTCTGTGTATGTATATGTGTCTATATATATATATATACACACACACATTTTTTCTTGAACCTTTTGAGACTAAGTTTTAAATATATATGTGTATATATGTGTAAATGTGTGTGTGTGTATGTGTATATGTGTGTGCATATACACGCACACGCACACACACACGCACACACACACACACACAATCACCCCTTACACCTAAGCGGCAGGGATATGTTTTTCCATAACCACGATACAATATACAACTTCAGTAAATTTAACATTGATTACTTTGTCTGATCTATGTTCATACTAGAATTTTGTCACTTGAGCCCTTAATGTTCTTTGTAGCATGTGCTTTAGACGTGAAATGACAAAGAATGATGAAAGTGTAAGATGAAAGAAGGCCCCTTCAGAGCTGGTGTTTCAGCACCTATTGATGTGAATCCGAAAGCGCCCGCTAGACGGAGGGGGTTAACTGGTCTGGTCGGCAGAGGTCCTCGCCCAGGTTCTGCACGTGTGCACGAGTCGGCCCAGTTGGCCCCCAGGCTGGCGCATCTTTCCCCCCTTCGTGAATTTAATGGGAGTTTTACAACCTCTCGTCTGTTGTTAGGAAGGTTGTTAGGAAGACTGACTCAGGGAGGATCCTGGACTCAGAAGGAAAAGGTCATAAAAATAGATACTCTTTTCTTGTTCCTTTACTATTTCTGTCTAATGTATTTTAATGCAATATGCCTGAAAGCCAAACCAAGGAGATTTAGAAAGACCCCGTAAGCTGTTTTTCTGCTAACCGAGCAAATGAGAGGTCTTAAAGCAACTTCTCTTTCCCATCTGTGTTTCCTTCCCATCTGGAAGTGTGCCCTGTTCCTCCCGAGGGGCAGCAGACCCAGAGCCATCCTTCTCAGTGAGCCATTAGCAAGCTTCAGAAGGTTCCCATCAAATTCCCCAGGCCCCTGAAACCGTTGTGAGCCATTTTGATGACGAACCAAAACAAGAGAGACAGTACTGCTGGCGATTTTTAAAAAAGAGACTTCTGGTTTTTGAGGGTTGCTCTGACATTTTTGGCATGGCTTTCATTTTTCAAATGCTGTCTTTCCCTCCCGCCCCTTTCTTCCCGCTTGCTCCTGGCCCTCCTCTTTCGGTGCTCCTGCAGTGCTTTGCAGACCACATTCAGAAAGAGCTGGACCACTTCCCGCCGGAGAAGAGGAGCGAGGTGGTCATTCTCTTCTCCGCTCACTCACTGCCCATGTCTGTAAGTAAGAACGTCCTGTGGGGCGACCTCGTGGGAAAGGGTTCCTAAACGTGTAACACATACCCAGCTTCCACAACGTCCTGCATTCTGGAACCTCAGACTTAATGTGGTGCTGATTTTTAACTTGGCTCACTTTTCCAAACCTAACCATAGCTCATTCAAATGACAATATTTATCATTTATTACACAGGATGGGAAAAAATCAGGTTTACAATTGTTCATGTGGAAAACAATATATATGTTATATATTACACATTATCATATAATACAAGAATAAACTCATAACGATAAAGCTAACTTTGCCCCACTCTATGTAAGAATGGCAATACCTTGAAGATACACACACGGGTAAGGGTTTTTAGTAGCGGAACAGTGGAAGGGAGGCTGCTCTTGCCTGCCTGATGTTTCAGCAGGTTGATCGTAGGCTCTCCAGACCAACGCTCTCAATCTCATTTTTTGGTCCTCAAGACTGGATGGGGGCTCCCTGGATTCCAGGCAGCGATCAGGGTTTTTAACTTGCCGAGACTAGGGACCACGCTGCAGCAAGCGAGTGCAGAGTGCGTAGGAGCCAGAGTGACCCAGCGAGTGTCCTGTGTGATGTAGCGAAGTGCTTGGAATAAGTAGCCGGTTTCATCAGTTCAGACCTGGCATCGTGTTCTAAAGACACTGCTTTTGAAGCTGGAGAGGTGGAGAATTTCACTTTCTCGGGTGTTATTAAGGTTTTAACTCCATGGTTAATGGAGCTAATGGGCGAGTCTGGGCCACGCTTCTGCTCGGTCTTGACTGCCACCTGGTGGTCACCAGGGTCGAGCCCTTTGCAGCTTTTCCACCCACACCTCTCAGGGAGCAGTTGCCATTTCAGCAGTATGTGGCCCTGGGGATAAATTTCTCTCTGCTGGAAGCCTGCCTCCTACATTTGAACAGGCTCCTATCCTCTCTTTCTGGCATTATGCAAATGCTCTTCACATGTCCATCTTCCTTCTCCTCCCTCATCCTGTTTATAACTGTCCTGCATGTGATGAGGCCGTGTCTGAAGTGCCAGAGGGAAGCTCTTGAACTGGTAAAGGAGGAAACACGTTTTTATGCATGAACGTTTCCAGGTGCTGCCTTCTCTCCTCCCCCCGTCAGCCTCGCCCCTCTTTTCTCCCCTCTGGGTCTGAGCATGCTGCATCCAGGTTTTTTGCTGCCCCAGGGTTCTGTGTAGGACTGAGGAATGCCATCAAGTCAGGAGGGTAGGGAGGGGGTGGGGAGTCTCTGAGCACACTTGGAATCTGTACTTGATTTGGTTTGACGGTGAGGAAAGTGAGATTCACACAGGAGCGCCACAGTGACCGTCCATGGTCACACACTGGCATCAGCAGCCGCTGCAGGCAGCACACCGCCTCCTGAGCGTCCTGTGACCCACAGGCCTAGGAAAGACTAGGCAATTGCATTTACTCAACTATGTTCACTTAGAAACACAACGACTATATGCACGAGACTTGTAAACAGATCTCCTTCACACTGACGGCCCACAGTGGGGCTCTCTGTCCCCCTGCAGGAGGTTTTATGGGCAATAAAACCAAAATATATATTTAAAATATGTGTGCATCTCATAAGAAATTTTTAAAGCTCATTTTTTAAATAGCTTAGGAGCCGTACCAAATGAGTAACTTTACCCAAAGAAAGAGGACATAGCACCCACTCTGCGGGCAGGTAAAAACAGGAAGTCCTTGTGTCTCCGCTGCAGGTGGTCAACAGAGGGGACCCCTACCCTCAGGAGGTGGGCGCCACTGTCCATAGTGTCATGGAGAAGCTGGCTTACTCCAACCCCTACCGACTGGTGTGGCAGTCCAAGGTAGGTGGCTGCCACGCGTTCGCAGGCAGTCCGCTCTTCTTAGAAGATGTCATTTTTTAACTTAATTATAAAACGATGGGATTTGGCTCTTTCAAACAGACAGACTGTTGTGTAACCTGATTGCTCTCCATGGGCAGGAAGAAGTCCACAAGCAAGTAAGACTGAAGGGAAATCAAGTGACTAGCAGAGTTCCATTGACTTAAAATGTTTTTTGTAGTTGTAATGGCAGTAATTGTTATTTACAGTCCACCAACTTCTAGAAGGATTCAGGCTTCAGTGTGGAAATACCCAAAGCCCTGAAAGCAGATGTGCAGCGTAGGCCTTGCCCTCAGGGAGGGGCGTGTGCCAGATACAGCGGGAGAGGTGGGGCCATGTGTACTCACCCTCCTTCTCCTAGGTTGGTCCCATGCCCTGGCTGGGCCCGCAGACAGACGAGGCCATCAAAGGGCTTTGTGAGAGGGGGCAGCAGAACATCCTCCTGGTCCCAATTGCATTCACCAGCGACCACATTGAAACACTGTACGAACTGGATATTGAGTACTCTCAGGTCCTCGCTGGCGAGGTAAGTGCTGCCGTCTGCCTTCCTAACCCCACTGGGGTTTGGTGTAAAGGGAGACGTTCTCGGCCGAGATCTCATTGTATCATTCAGAAACATTGTTTGGTGTGTGTGTGCGTGCGTGTGTGTGCGTGTGCTGTGTCCTCCTTGATCCGAGTAATGCTCAGTCTGAGTGGTAAATCTGGACACATCAGTCAGGTCCGTGTCAGTGGTGGGGAAGTGCTTTGGTGCCTTTCTGAAATCCGGTGGCCCGCTGTGGCCATGTCAGTTCACTTAGTTTGAGCATTGTACTACTTGAAAGTAATAAAAACTGCTTTTCTTTTTTTTTTTTTTTAATTTTTTTAAAAGATTTTACTTGTCTATCTTTAGAAAGAGAGGAAGGGAAAGAGAAAGAGAGGGAGAGAAACATCAATGCATGGTTGCCCCTCACGTGCCCCCTACTGGACACCTGGCCTGCAACCCAGGCATGCGCCCTGACTGGGAACTGAACCAGTGTTCCCTTATGTAAGACGGATGTGAATTGTCATTCAGAGTGGAGAAAAACCATGGCTCATCCACCTCATGGCTGCTGAGCGCCAGCCCTACACCCCGGGCTGATATATAGCACTGTTTCTGCGGGAGTTGTGGGCGTTGGGACCTGAGGAGCCCTCCCCCCTCATCTTCTGCCAGAACTCCTGTCCCTAGTCATCCACGTGTGACTGATGGAGGCCTGGTCTCGAAGGACTCTTCACCCTCTCTGGGCCTGGGTGGCAGGTGCAGGGTGGGGTGGAGAGTGGGTTGGAGATTTTCAGCTAGCACCCAAGCCCACAGGTTTTTATAAACGTGCTGCTCATCAGTCAAGCCCTGATGAAGGAAGAGGATGCCTCGGTGCCTTGTCAGTAGTTCTGATAAAGAACTCATGGGAAAGCTGTAGTTGGCTACAAAGAGGTTGCAGGGTTGTCTCTGGATTTCGTTTAATGATGCCTTCCGCACCCCACCATGACCGAGGCTGGTTGTGAGCTTACTAAAAAGACTTAAGTGCAAATGTGGTTCATAGCAGTGTGTTTGGAAAGGAAGTTTTTGTTTGTATTGAATGGTAATTCACACTCATTCATACTACTAAACTCAGGTCATTTTTTTGGATTATTGGCGACAATTAAATTAGTCCATATAGAGAATAAAGAAAGTCATCTAGCTACAGTTTGTTTCGTTATTTTGATGGGAGAATATCTGTGTTTAAAACAACTCACTTTCTTCAAAAAGTAGTTTGAATGTTTTCTTCAAATAGAAATAACTTTACTGCTTTTTGATAAAAATAATAAAGAGCTTAGATAGCTGAGGGAAGTATTACAGAGAGAGTAGAACTCACTTAGAATCTTACCACTCGGACATAATATGCAAATACTTTGGTTAATATAAGACCTTTTTCTCCTGTAAACGTGTTTGTATTTTAATTAAAATGGCATTCTTCTACATGTTTAACAAAAATCATATTTTATTCATATATTTTGTAACCTTTTTTCCCCCTTAAAAATGTAGTATGGACTCAAATCAACACATGTAATTAGATTTATGTAATTATTTTAACAAATCCTTAATTAGCATACATTAAAGATGTTTCTAATATTTTACTGTCATAAACTGCTCTGCAGTAAACCTCACTTCCTTTTTTATTTTTCCCATTATTTTCTGAGGGTAAATTCCTACACGTGGAATTTAAGCGCTGATATGTTTCACTGACTCGCCCTGCAGAGGGGTGGGTGTCTGAGAGGCCTCCCGTCAGCAGTGGTGGGTGAACGGTCCGGTGCTGGCCCCTCGCCGTCGCTGACTTCTCCGTGGCACTGTAGCCTGCAGTCTCTCTTTGAGAATTCTGCGTCCGCTAAATCTCAGCATTTTCCCTCTGCTGTTAGTGCTAACTTAAAAGATAAAGCACCTCCAAAGCTCTCAGCATTTTGGGATGGGAAAGAGAAGATCCTAGCTACCTGAGTAAATAATAATTAGATATTTCTAACTTATTTGGGGGAGAAGCAACTAGATATTTTTGGAGAGGAGAGCAGGAATGGTAGTGCAGTGATCCTCAAATTTTTATTTTAGATGTTTTAATGTAAGAGTATATTTAAAATCCCAACTCTGACTTATCCAATGTAGGTTTAATATATATTAAATTAATTTACTTCCTTTGACACTTGGAATCAAAACAGGTTTAAAGATTTACTTAAAGCAACATTCTGCTTAGGTGGAGTCTATAAAGGCGTGCATTAGAAAGGTACTATAAAAAAGAATGATGAGCAGATTTAAATTACTTGGGAATTCTATCCAACACAACCTCAAAAATGGTTTGGAAACAAGGTCCCTGTGGGAAGGTGCTGGGGGTGGGGGGAATAGGAACTGAAGAGCAATTTCGTGATAACAGAGATGAAAATCAGCATATGGCTTGGTCCTGTGAATAGTTTTCATTTCTGAGCAATCTGGGAACTCTTTTGAAGAAAGACTTCCCGTGTGTGTGTGTGTGTGTGTGTGTGTGTGTGTGTGTGTGTGTGTGTTTTGTAGCAGTCCGTTTCTTTAAAAAAAAAAAGGAAAATAAAATGTGTCTGTGTTTTTCCTCCTTTTTCTCACTCAATTCAGTGTGGAGTTGAAAACATCAGAAGAGCAGAGTCTCTTAATGGAAATCCATTGTTCTCTAAGGTATCTGTAGCGTTACATCCACTTTAGTAGAACATATCGGAGAGTAATCCTCTGAGAAACTCTTACAGAATATTGGTTTTCTCACATATTAGAACATTTTGAGTTCCAATTAATTACAAAAATAAAATCGAATTCCTTATACTCTCACTCTTTTTTTTCCTTGAGATAACCCCAATTTTCTGATTTCTACCCACCTATTGTTATGTTGGGTTTAAAATCCGCCTTTCAGAGAAAAATGAGGTCTAGCAGGTGGGGTAAGAGGATTTCATTCTCTCAAGTCTATATTTTAAGTTTTCTCCAAGCTGAGGATTCCTGGGAAAGAAAGATACTGCAGAATTTGGTTCAAAGGGTTCACACTGCAGATGAAGAGAAACCCCAAGCCGCAGTGATGGCCAGGACAGAGGGAAGGGGGTGCATGGCTGTGGGGGAGACAGGCAGACTTCGTTCTGATGGGTCTTGGCTTCTTGTCTCCCGCCTTCCAGGCCCTGGCCGATCTGGTGCACTCACACATCCAGTCCAACGAGCTGTGCTCCAAGCAGCTGACTCTGAGCTGTCCGCTCTGTGTAAACCCTGTCTGCAGGGAGACTAAATCCTTCTTTGCCAACCAGCAGCTGTGACACCTGCCAGAGGACCCCTGGGATTAGGCAAATGCCAGCCCCCAGATACCTCCAGCACAGAGGACGTGGAAGTGGACTTGTTTAGAGATCGAGGAAGCAAGTTACTTTAGCATATGCACAGCCTTTGGGCCCACATCATGTGACTTCTTGAGGATTGGACTCTGAAACCCTTACTGAGAGTTTTCTATTTTTATATGCCAATATAGTAAGCACTTATATTCCCTGTCTCCTTGGGTAAGGTTACTCATTTGGTATGGCCCCTAGGCTGTTTAAAAAATGAGTTTTTAGAATTTATCTTATAAGACGCACACTTATTTTAAGTATAGATTTTGGTTTTATTGCCCAAAAGCCTGCTGCGAGAGGCCAGAGAGTCCCCCGTGGGCTGTTGGTGTGAAGGAGATCTGTTTACAAGTCTCATGCGTATAGTCGTTGGGCTTTTAAGTCCATATAGTTGAGTAAACGCAGCATAACTTGAAAAAGAAGTGTGACTCACTCTTTGCCAGGCCCGTGGGTCACAAGACGCTGGGGCGGTGGCGCAGTGCCTGCAGCGGCTGCTTCTGCTAGTGTGTGTGTGACCGTGGACGGCCACTGTGGTGCTCCTGTGTGAACCTCACTTTCCTCGCCGTCAAACCAAATCCAGAGCAGATTCCAGACGTGCTCTGGGACTCCCCAGGCACACAAGGCCAATAAATGTGTCGAAATCCAGTGTTTGTCATACGTCCCTGGGTAGGAATCTGTGAGCCACAGGGGAGGGGCTCCCGCTGCTTCCTGTCTCCACGGCCGAGGATGCTGGGATGCCAACGACATGATCCACTGTTAAGCTCCTCCCGGACCCCGTGAACCTTTCTCTCAAGGATCTTCTTTATCTTGGTTGACTATCTCCTTACTGCACATTTGTTTGAAGAATGATTTTATAAAGTCAACTAACTATGTTTTGTAACCTTGAGTTCTTTCTTAATTCATAATTTTTATTACAAAAATTGTATAACATGCAACAGAAAGTTTGAAAAATAGAGAAAAGAAAAATAACCACTCTAATGTAACAACGATTTATCATATTGTCTTTCATGTCATTTTTTTCCTGTGGATATTTTTAAGGCCATTGTAACCTTGAATTTGAGTGGAGAGTTCTAAAAATATAGAAATCATGTAGGATCGGAGTTTGACCTTCTATACTT